>CM076575.1:1358584166-1358818164 GCA_034641835.2 Pinus albicaulis
ACAGTAAACTAGTGAGCATGAAAACCAAACTATTCTTGCTGCCAACTAAACACAAAAGAAACTATGCTTAAGGAAATTCAAAATTGCAACAAAATAAATCTAAATCAGATTACATCAATTTATTTTCTGACCCTTCATCATTAGTCCAGCTATGATTTTCGGAAGTAATCATAAACAACTTGAGTAACTGATATTTAATTTGCAGAAAGTAAACTAATACTAAACCATACACAGTTGAATCCCTATGTGATCCAATGCGGCTTTAGGAAACAGCCAAAGATGTTATACATGATTTAATATATCTAAATTCTCAGAGAAGAAACTAATACTAAACTACACATTTCATAATACGGTCCCTCACCATGGAGTCCAGTTTGTGGCTTTGGAGCAGGCGAAGGCGCTGACAACAGTATCAAATTTTTGGAAAAACTAATACTAAACTACATTTCATCATGCAGTCCCTCACCATCAGTCCAGCTGTGGCTTTCGGAGGCAACTGAAGACGCTATGAGCAGCTTAATATATCTAAATTTAACTACTGAATCAGATAAGCAAAACTGAAGTGTACAAAGCAAGACTGAATGTTAAACAAAAGCTATGAAAAGCAAACTAGCAGCAGAATAATGTTAGTTTCATATCATTAGCCAAAATACTATGAAAATTCCCGGGCTGTCTACCTAAAACCTGCACAAGAAAACTGATCAGTGATTAACAATCATAAAAACATGAATGACAGAAATGAAATGGAAATTATGGAAATGTATGAACAGAAATGAAACAACTACAAAATATGAACATATGATGGATTATGATGCAATGACTTTTTAAAGAAATGAAATGAGAAATATATACATTAATACACAGAACCTTGGCTGAGCAGGGGCCCTCTACACAGCTTTGGTAACGATCCTCAAACACGAATTAAGTTGAAAACAGAGTCTTTTCACATTAAAAAGCAGTTCATTACAGACTGGTAGTATTACGGCTCAAGGCAGCGTAATCACTACAAAGCAAATATAACAGAGTACGCACATCAACTATCAACTATCAACTCAACTACTAACTGTACGTGCGTATGCAAACGCTCTATATAAAACAATAAACTGTAACTGTCTCCTGAAGTTTATGATAGCAGCCAGCACGTAGACCACTACGGCCACGGATATAGGAATATGGCCATGTTGGAAAACGGATCTATGGAAGGTGGATGCTTGAATTCAACTCCAGAACTTTGCACAGATGTCAATTAACCTCCGCAAGCTTAGAAACGGCCGTATGGATGTTTATATGCCACGAAACAGAGTCTAGCCGACATGAAACTCCATAGTTGACTTCCACGTGGATGGCTTTGACCGCGGCTTCCTTTGACGAATTTACTTGAACCAATAGGACACGAACCATGTCCTCATCATTCCTAGCCTGCCCATGTGGCTCGTTTCCTTTGTAGACACCTGTAGCATAGATTTCCACAAAATAGCTGCGGAAAGTTGCAGCAGCTGCGGAAAGTGACAAGTTTCCGCAGCTGTATGAAAAAAATCTAAATCAAATAGAAAACACAAAAACATAATTAAAAACCTTGTTAGATACCCTTTTGCACATGATATTGACAATTTTGGAGGTTTAGGTGAGTGAAAAAGATATGGAAAAGTGTATGGAAAAGAGGCAAATTCGGGACTCAACATGCCCCCACTGTGAAGGTGTTGCATGTCCTCATGCAACCAAAATTTTGATACTCTTTGTTCAATTCATGTGCCTTGATACTTCAGCCAGCACATCTAACCCCCTTCTCTTCTTCTTTGGTACTGCCATCATTCTAGGTTTCTTCATTAAGCACCTGAATTTGATATTCACAAGTGCTCTGCTCAATTTTTGGCATTTCCTTTTTAACTTCTTATTCTTCTTTTGCCAAATACCCAAATGTAACATAGTATTGTCATGGATGATCTTGTCCAGTTTGCCTTGCTCTTTCAGTGTTTCATTTTCATTTTTGATATGCCGATTCAAAAGCTCCAGCTCAAAAATTTCCTGTTTTAATGACTGAACTAAATCATCCTGCAATGTATGAGGCTGAATGGAAGAGGTACTTGGGCCTGTGGCTGCCTTCTCCAAGGATTCTATATAGTCATATACCTCCTGCTGTTTGGGATCTACTTCCGGTGTCTTTTTCATTGGGCTGTCCCCAAAATGCTGCAAAGGAGAATTATGTTCAAAATCTGGTCGAGGAGAGCTTACATCAATATTTTGCTGAGAATAAGATGGAGTATGCTCATTATCTGATTGGGAGTGAAAAGAGTCAGGTTCACTAACTGACTGAAATGGACTATGGTCAGTTGGAGACTGTTCAGATGTCTCCTCACCCAAATCAATGAAATGAGGACCTTTAATTTGTGTTTTTCTCAATTTTCCCTTAAGCCTGCTGCTTCTCTTCACATGCTGTGGTACACTACCCTTTTGTTCTTGTTTTCCTGTCTCTGCCTTCTTGGATATAGATGACCGTTTTTGAAGAAAAAATAATCTTTCAGATAGTATTTGGTGATCTTCTTCTTCAGAAGAAGGAGTTTTATGGACAGCCTCAATAATTTCTTTCCCTTTTGGTATTATTGGCTTCTTAGTTTTGATTTCCTTCTTCTTCCTTTTTACCAATCTCTCTTCCCTATCAGTTTTCTTCATAGTAGTAGTAGAAGTATTTTGGATTTCATCTACTATTCTTTTCCTTCTACTTCTTTTTTGCTGTGCTAGCTGCGGGAATTTCCTGTGTAGGAGCAACTTGGGTTTCAACATTCATTTTCTTTCTTCTACTCCTTCTAATTGGACTACCTTCAGGAATTTCCTGAGGTTCTTCAAAGAAGTTTCTAACTAGGAATTTTTCCCATGTATCTTTTCTTTCCTTTAGCTCCTTTTCAATCAAAATTTTTATAAGGCCGTGGTGATAAAGATGAGGCTCTACATCTCCCAAGTGTTTTTGAACAATCACAGCCATTTTCTTTAAGCTATTGAATAGGAAATAAGGGAGATTAAGAGTTTGGTTTTCAAGAAAATTCATCAATAGCCTAGTATGGTACATGTACATAGAGCCAAAACGGCCTTCACATGTAATAAATTTCTGAACAATGAGTAGTAAAGTGGCCCATTCATCTTTTATTGCATGCACAGGGATGCCTCTTTTAAAAACAGTGATATCCATACCTTGATTCCGTAGGATTGTTCTCCATGCCTCATCATTGATACTTTTATTTTTGAACCAACGTTCTCCTTCCTGAAGAAGCTCTGTGGCTGTTGCTATTGATGCTTCATTGACCAAAAACTTGAGGTCTCCCACTTCTGCTTCCGAGCCATCAAATGGTCTTGCAAACGCTTTTGTAACTTCTCTGTGGTAACCCCTGAATTTCTGAATAAAACGCAGCCATTTAGCTTTCCTCAACATCTCTTTTGCTTGTGGAAATCCCTCTATAAATTTCGGTCCTTCCGGCTCTGCCCTTAATAATTTTCCCATTTTACTTCTATGTGCTTCACAGGCTTGCCTCTGTGAGGGTTTAAGTGGAAATGGAACGATGGAATACACAGGATCGAGCACAATACTGTGGGGATGTTATCATAAAATGGAAATGAGCACCATAAACGGAATGGAGTAAGACTGTGGGTAGATATACGGGAGTGAGAGTGAGAAAAAGGAACGAAATGGAGTGAAACAGGGAGTGAGAATGAGTAGAGTGGGGTTTTGTAAACACGACAGAGACACGACAAAGAGGTTAACAAAGTATAATGCATTCGGCCGCATTTTGAATTTTTGGTGGCTGTGTCATAAATATGAACACGTTTCAATCAATGATTATGAAGTTATGCGGCTTGTAAGAGTCCTTTGTCAACTCAAATACGTATCATTATCTACGGTGGGATATTTGAACATGAGTGAGAGTCAGAATTTCAATGATGAAACCGTTTGTGAATAAATGCAAGAGGATAACATAGAGATCGTGGAAAGTTACGGGACTGTCAATATAATCATTACGCGTTATGGGTAGAGCTCATAGTTTAAAATTATATAAAAATGTGTTTTTCGATACTATTTGAAATAAACTCTATTCATACCTTTGGAATCCTTGCTTTTTCCCTTGGTCTTCAACTGATTGATCTTCATTAGTGTCTTGAATGTTCCATTGATCCTCTCTCCTGCATTTTATTTCATAATTTATGAAAATAACAACTAACTGTACATTCTTTTTGAAAACAGAGTAGTAGTAGCTGCGGAATCTGCTTCTGGCTGCGGAAACTGGAGTCAGCTACGGAAACAGATGTCAGCTGCGGAAACTGACACAGCTATTACTTGGTTGAATAGAAATGAACAAATGACAGATGACCAGGTGGAAATGGTCATAAAAAATATTTTTATTGATGGAATGGATGAAATGAAGTGGAGTGAAGTGAAATGAAATGAAATGAAATGAAATGAAGTGGAATGAAATGGAGTGGGTGGTGAAATGAAATGAAATGAAAGACGGATTTTTTTTTGGAAAATATAGAGTGTCAGGTGTCCCTGATTTTCACCCCATATTTTCTGTATAAGACTGCCAATCAATGATTGGTTTTCAGGCTTATACCATTTTTTCTTTTTCTTTTTCTTTTTTTTTCTTCTTCTTTTTTTTTTTTTTTTTTTTTAACTTGAAAAACAAAAGCTATCTTGGTAGAGAAGAAGGATTCTTCTGTACCAGCCTGATTGCAGAACTTTCTTGAAACAACTTGACAAAATCCTCTTTAGAGAGTGGCTTATGATAAACTTTCAATCTATGGCCATTCACTATAAGAGGAGTTTGAAACTCATCAATGGTCTTGATTCTTACGGCTCCATTGTTAAAGATCTTGTCAATCTCATATGGCCCAAGCCAATGAGTCTGAAATTTCCCTTGAAAATCTTTAAACTTGGAGTCAAATAACAATGCCCAATCTCCTTCTTGAAACTTCTTCTCTTTGATATATTTGTCATGCCATTTAGTTCTTTGATATTGAACTAGATCATTTCTTAGAATTTCTTCTTGTCTGATCTCATCTAGCTCATTCAACTGCTCCATTCTATGCTTTTGGGCTTCTGATAAGTCCATTCCCAACTGAACTGCTATCTTGAAGGTCTTGACTTGGAACTCAATGGGGAGCAAGACTTCTTTCCCATAAACAAGTTCATAGGGAGAATGTCCTGTTGTATTCTTCCATGTAGTTCTATAGGCCCACAAGGCTTCTGGAAGCCTTTCTGCCCAATCTCTTCTATGTAGATGAACAGTTTTGGTGATGATACTTTCAAGAACTTTGTTTGTGGACTCCACTTGACCATTTGCTTGTGGATGGTAAGAAGTAGATCTTCTGTGCTTGATTTTGTATTCTTCCATCAACTTCTCCACCAAATTTGATGTGAATTAGCTCCCCTGATCTGTCACAATTTCTCTTGGAACACCAAAGCGAGTAAAAATATCCTCATAAAGAAAATGAACAACTGAATTTTCAGTAGCAGATACTAATGCTTTGGCTTCTACCCATTTAGTAACACAATCAGTACAAACCAATATATACTTCTTTTGCTTAGATGGTGGATTAATAGGTCCAATGAAATCTAAAGCCCATTTTTCAAAGGGTTCAATGAGTACCTATGTTTGCAATGGCATTTCATTTGAAAGGGTAGGTTTCCCTAATCTTTGGCAGCTGTCACACCTTTTGACATATTGTTTTGCATCTTTGAAGAGGGAAGGCCAATAATATCCTAAAGAGAGGATTTTATAGGCCGTCCTTTTGTCTGCAAAGTGTCCGCCGCATGGTTCATCATGACATACCTTAAGAATATCAGGCATTTCATCTTCCCTGACACATCTTCTGATCACAAGATCTGGCCCTGTTTTAAACAATTCGTTAGAAATCCATGAATATTTTGAACTCTCCTGAATAATTTTTCGTTTTTCTCTTGAAAATAAATGTGAAGGTAGTTTCCCTGTAACCAAATAGTTAGCAATATCTGCATACCAAGGGGTCTTAATAGTTACTGCAAACAAGTATTCATCAGGAAACTTATCTTCTACAAGAGAATCTTCTTTAGTATTCTGAATCCTAGACAAGAAATCAGCTACTGTATTCTGTTTTCCTGGTCTATCCAACACAGTAATATTGAATTCTTGCAAAAGTAAAGCCATCTTGTCACTCTGCCATTAGTAACAGGTTTGTTCATTAAATATCTAATTGCAGAATGGTCAGTATGAATAAAAGTTTCATAGCCTGTTATGTAATGTCTAAAATTATTAATTGCATGAACAACAGCTAAGAACTCTTTTTCAGTCACAGTATAATTCAACTCTGTGGGAGTCAAATTTTTACTGGTGTAATAAATGGCATAAGGAATTAAATCTTTTTGACCAAACACAGCTCCAAGAGCTGTATCTGAAGCATCTGTAGAAATATGGAAAGGAAGTTTCCAATTTGGTCCTCTCAAGATAGGTGCTTCAGATATTCTTGTTTTCAAAGTTTCAAAATCTGATTGACAATCAGGATCCCATTTAAATTCACAGTCTTTTGTAAGAAATTTGAAGAGTGGAGATGCTATTTTAGTGAAGTTTTCTATAAATCTTCTATAGTAACCAGTAAATCCTAGAAAACTTCTAACATCTCTTTGACAATTTGGAATAGGCAACTTGGAGATGACTTCAACTTTTAATCTATCAACCTTAATCCCATCTCCCGAAATATGATGTCCTAAAACAATCCCTTCATTAAACATCATAAAGCATTTTTCATGGCTTAATGAAAGGTTTGTTTCTTTACATCTTATAAGAACTTTTTCCAAATTTTCTAATGCCTCTTCAAATGAATTACCATAAACTGTAAAATCATCCATATAAAACTCTACACAATCATGGATTAGATCAGAAAAAATTCCTAGTACTGCTCTTTGGAATGTTGTAGGTGCATTACATAACCCAAAAGGAAGCACTCGGTAGGCAAAAGTTCCCCATGGACAAGTAAATGTGGTCTTATCTTGATCTTGAGGTGCTACCTGAATTTGATTATAGCCACTAAAACCATCCAAAAATGAAAAGTACTTTTTACCTGCTAATGTGTCTAATACCTGATCGATAAAAGGCAAAGGAAAGTGATCCTTCAAAGTTGCTTTGTTCAATTCCCTGTAATCAATGCATACCCCCCATTTACCATTCTTTTTAGGTACTATAACCAAAGGAGAAACCCATCGGCTATCTGAAATTGGATAAATGAAGTTTACATTGAGAAGTTTTTGGAGCTCTTCTTTCACTATCTCCCTAAGATTTGGATTCATCCTTCTTTGAGGTTGTCTGATTGGTCTACTGTTTTCCTCATTATAGATATGATGGATGCAAGTCTTAGGATCAATACCCTTCATGTCAGTATACTCCCATGCAAATGCAGTAGAATGTTTTTGCAAGATTCTGGTTAGTTCTTCTTATTGTGACTTCTCCAGATGTTTATTGATATTCAATGTCTTTTTTGGAAAAATCTCAAAAGCAGAATTACCAAACTCTTCCATAGAGTAGAGAGACATTTGTCTTGATGATAAATATTCTATGTCAGATTCCAACTGAAATTGTGTGGGGTCATATTCTGAAGTTATCTCAAAATTTTCTAATGTGTTCAGAATTTGACTATCCTCACTAATTTCAGAAATGGTAAAGACGGGTTGTATAATGTTCTCATCATCGACCCATTCATTGTCTCCTATTTCTGTAATTGCTCTTGCAGGAGGATACAAATTGAATTTCTTTGTCGAATTACCATTAGAAATGTACATGTCTCCAGATCTACAACTAATAAAAGCATCAGCTGTGGCCAGCCAAGGTCTTCCTAAAATAATTGGATGTCCTCCTAGATTACTTTTGGGAGTCAAAATCATAAAGTCTACTGGATATTCCCAAGAGTCTAAGGAGACTGAAATATCTTCTAATACACCATCTGGTTTAATAACCGATCGATCTGTAAGTTGCAATAAAGTAGGTGTAAAAAGAAGGTTAGGAAGTTTTAACTGTTCCATAGTCTGTCTACTCATAATGTTGATAGCAGCCCCTAAGTCAATCAATGTGTTTGGAATTTCTATCCCATTTATATGTGTCTTGACAATTGGACTTCCTGGATCTACATACTTTTGCATGGTAATTTTTCCCATCATAATGTCTACAATCTTTCCTACCAGGTGGATTCTTCTTGTGTCTTTTAGTTTCCTTCCTGGTCTTTTGAAACTCAACTCCTTTATGGTTTTTGCTAGAATAGGAATTTCTCGAATGGCTTGTAGCAATGGAATCTTGATACAAACATTCTTCAATTCATCTAGAAAGTCATAGTTAGGCAGCAAGATTTGTTTTTCCACCCCCTTATCAATTTGTAGTCTTTCCGGAAAAGGAGGTGTAGATGAAGATACAGGTTGCTCAACTATAGGAGTTGTGGATGTTAGCTTTTCCTTTTCTTTTTGAATTTTTGAATTTTGAAGAGATTCTTCCTCAGAACCCTTATTGACTTGAAGAGAGTCCTCCTCAGAGGTATCTTGCTCTTGAATATCTATAGAAGGTTTTTCTAAAACTCTACCAGATCTGAGTTGTACATCGTTGAGAGGAACAATCATATAGGTAGGAAATTGTTGTCCTTCTACCATATAAGTAGTTTGAGGATTCTTTTTGTTAGGATTTGGCAATGGCTGAGCTGGAAGTTGATTTGTCTTCTGTTGGTATGGAAGCATGAGTTGAGGATTTGTATTTTGTTGAGAAGGTTGTTGTTGTGGAAATGGCAATGAAAGTTGTGGATTTGGGCTTGGAAATTGTGGAGCTTGTTGATTTTGAAAAGATGGAGGATATTGATAAAATTGAGCAAATCTCCCATAAGGATTTTGCATTCCTTGTACCCATGGCTGATATGAATTTTGATGTGGGGGCCAAGGTTGTTGCCAAGGAGTCCAATTTGGTGGGGTTTGAAAATTCATAGGGTTATTAAACCCTTGAGATTGTTGTCCCTGCCAAGGTCTCCTTGCGACAAAACAGAGAGATTCTATTGAATTTGGATCTTCTTGAAAAACAGATTTGAGTCCGGGGATTGAAGGACAATCCTTGATCTCATGATTTTCTGAGCAAATCATACATGTTTCTACAACTTTTGCATCCAAGGGACATTCCCTTAAAGCATGTTTCTTTCTACATTTCGGACAAAAGATGGCTAAAGCATCTGTTTCTGCTTTTTTCTTGTTTTGGATTTTAAGGGTGTCTAGTTGTTCACTAAGGCTCCCTAAGATATCAGTTTTGAACTCATCAAGCATATTACCAATCTCTGCCCTACTTACTGATCCAGTTGCAGATTTGTTAGCCCTAATAAGAGAAGAATCCCTAGGCCCTTTTCCAGTTTTAGATTTTCCCCTTGAGAGATGGATACATAGTTTTGTTATATCACGAAATGGAAGGTGAGAAATATCTCCTTTCCCCATCATGTTTAAAATGTCTATCCATTCATCTCTAATGGCTTTTAATAGGAGGGCTTTCAAGGTTTCATTATCTAAGTTGCTCATCTTTGCTCTTTTCAAGTTGTATTGAAATCTTTCAGTTAAGTCTTCCAAATTTTCATCTTCTTTTTGCATCATTTTGAATACCTCATCCTTGTGATTGGTGGGCATACAATAGTCCAAGTATCTATCCAAAAATGTTTGTTTCATTTCATTCCAAGTCCCGATAGATTGAGTGGCTAATCCCATGAACCATTTCAAAGCAGATCCCTTCAATGTTGAAGGAAACAGTTTGAGTTTTTGAGAATCTTCCATATAGTCATAAGTTCGGCACACTACTTCAAACTCAAACAGAAATGTTTCAGGATCTTCACTTCGCAATCCATAAAAGTTAGGGAGAACAGATGGTGAGATATTTTTCATTTTTGCATGAGTTTCCTCATCAACTATAGGGAATCCAAGCAAATTGTCCCTATTTCTACCATCATTTCCTTCACCATTATTATCTCCATTATCTCCTCCTCTTCTACCTCCACCTCTATTTATTACTTCCTCTGCCATGATAGTTTCTTTAGAGTCCTTATAGTCCTCTAGTTCTTCTACCAAGGAAGGATGAGAGAAAGTTTCTTTGTTTTCTAAGTGGGTTTTAGTAGGTGGTATAGGATAATCCTCTAATTCAGTTGTTCCTTGACTTCCAAAAATCTTAAGGCTAGGGGTAGATGGTGGTGAATCTGGTCTATGCCTTGAAGAAGATGGAGTTGTGAAAATCGAACTCTTGGCTTTAGCTATAAACCTTCCCCTAGAATCTCTTGCTCTATGCATGTCATTTTTATTCTTTTTTAAAAAGTTGGGCTAATAATTCTCTTTCTGATCTTCCAGATCACACTAGGTGCAAGAAGAGAGCATACTTAAGAAATTACTAAACAAATAACTCTCTTTTCTGATCCTCCAGATCACACTAGGTGCAAGAGGAGAGCATACTTCAAGAAGTTATCAAGTTTTCCCTTCTTTTATGATTTTATGTTTTTTTTTAAGAAATTGGCTACCTAGTTACACTTCCCCGGCAACGGCGCCAAAATGTTTGGTCAATTTAGTGTGTCCTAAATTGCTGCATTTAATTTTTCAATCCGGGAATCGTAAGCTGATGAAGTGCAGCGCACTATATGTGCAAGATAACCTATTTCTTAACTTTTGTCGTTTTTGGTCTTTCTAAGGTGAAATGGAAATTCTAAAATGAAAAACAAGTTTGGTTATATTTGTTCAAGGAAGTGATATCCCCTATAATGATTTACCAACTTGAAACTTTAAAAGCAAATTGAAAATTACAATGACAATACTTGAAAGAAAGTAAAAGTGTACTGCTGAAATGAAAAGGTGCTGCTAATCTAATGAATCAAAACAGTAAACTAGTGAACATGAAAACCAAACTATTCTTGCTGCCAACTAAACACAAAAGAAACTATGCTTAAGGAAATTTGAAATTGCAACAAAATAAATCTAAATCAGATTACATCAATTCATTTTCTGACCCTTCATCATTAGACCAGCTATGATTTTCGGAAGTAATCATAAACAACTTGTGTAACTGATATTTAATTTGCAGAAAGTAAACTAATACTAAACCATACACTCATGATTCAATCCCTCGCCATCAGTCCAGCTGTGGCTTTCGGAGGCAACTGAAGATGTCATATATGATTTAATATATCTAAATTTGCAAAAAAGAAACTAATACTAAACTACACATTTCATAATGCAGTCCCTCACCATCAGTCCAGCTGTGGCTTTCGGAGGCAACTGAAGATGTCATACATGATTTAATATATCTAAGTTTGCAGAAAAGAAACTAATACTAAACTACACATTTCATAATGCGGTCCCTCACCATCAGTCCAGCTGTGGCTTTCGGAGGCAACTGAAGACGCTATGAGCAGCTTAATATATCTAAATTTAACTACTGAATCAGATAAGCAAAACTGAAATGTACAAAGCAAAACTGAAGTTAAACAAAAGCTATGAAAAGCAAACTAGCAGCAGAACAATGTTAGTTTCATGTCATTAGTCAAAATGCTATAAAAATGCCCGGGCTGTCTACCTAAAACCTGCACAAGAAAACTGATCAGTGATTAACAATCATAAAAACATGAAAGACAGAAATGAAATGGAGATTATGGAAATGTATAAACAGAAATGAAACAACTACAAAGTATGAACATGTGATGGATTATGATACAATGACTTTTAAAAGAAATGAAATGAGAAATATATACATTAATACAAAGAACCTTAGCTGAGCAGGGGCCCTCTACACAGCCTTGGTAACGATCCTCAAACACGAATTAAGTTGAAAAACACAGTCTTCTCATATTAAAAAGTGGTTCATTACAGAATGGTAGTGTTACGGCTTCAAAAGCAGCGTAATCACTACAAAGCAAACATAACAGAGTACGAACATCAAATATCAACTAACAACTAACAACTAACAACTAGCAACTGACAACTGACAACTAGCTCTACGTGCGTATGCAAACGCTCTATATAAAACAATAAACTGTAACTGTCTCCTGAAGTTTATGATAGCAGAGAGCACGTAGACCACTACGGCCACGGATATAGGAGTACTAACAACTAACAACTGACAACTAACTCTACGTGCGTATGCAAACGCTCTATATAAAACAATAAACTGTAACTGTCTCCTGAAGTTTATGATAGCATAGAGCACGTAGACCACTACGGCCACGGATATAGGAGTATGGCCATATTGGAAAACGAATCTACGGAAGGTGGAGGCTTGAATTCAACTCCAGAACTCTGCACAGATGTCGATTTAACCTCCGCAAGCTTAGAAACGGCCGTATGGATGTTTATTTGCCACGAAACAGAGTCCAGCCGACATGAAACTCCATAGTTGACTTCCACGTGGATAGCTTTGACCGCGGCTTCTTTGGACGAGTTTACTTGAACCAATAGGACACGAACCATGTCCTCGTCATTCCTAGCCTGCCCATGTGGCTCATTTGCTTTGTAGACACCTGTAGCATATAATTCCACAAAATAGCTGCGGAAAGTTGCAGCAGCTGCGGAAAGTGGCAAGTTTCCGCATCTGTATGAACAAAATCTAAATCAAATAGAAAACACAAAAACATAATTAAAAACCATGTTAGATACCCTTTTGCACATGATATTGACAATTTTGGAGGTTTAGGTGAGTGAAAAAGGTATGGAAAAGTGTATGGAAAAGATGCAAATTCGAGACTCAACAAGACCATGCAAGGCCCAGGCACATAATATCCCAAGAAATAAATGCTAAAATAAATATTTGCACCTAATTATAGCTTAATTTGCCTAAAAAAACTCAAAAATATCTATTTGCAATAAATGAGTGTGTTTTGTTGACTTTTGGTCCAAAACACACTAGGCAGCCTCTATGCGTAGCACCACTTCAGTAGAAAATAGGGTCTCTTACAGCTGAGTTTTGGACCCCTTCTCGACATCAGATTTGGCTCCGTGATGGCCCGTTGGAAAGTCTGATGAGTCTAATTTCTAGAAATTCTTGAGTTGTGCTGAGTGGATGCCAGTTTCCTATCCAAAAATAAAATTTCCCAACACTACTCTGTGCGCAGCGCCTGGTCTGAAAATGAGGCAGAAAGGTAAAATTGTTCATGTTTTTTGACCTTTTGAGGGGGTAAAAATGCTCCAAATGATCTGAAAATTGGTGAGCAGACTACTGGTCATGTGAAAAATCCAAAAATGAAAACTTTGGGAGCTGAGGATGCACCAATTTTGTGCGTAGTGCCTAGGGTGCTACGCTCCGAGGGGTCAAAATTTGGAAAAAACAAAAAGTTGTCCAATTTGCCTCAAAATTTGTGGAGAGGTCCCTCAAGAGGTCTTGGACACCTGTTGAGAAGCCTTATCCAAAATTCCAAGGCTGTCCTTAACTTTGGATCTTTTTAGGTCTTCTAGTTCTATGAGGGCCTTCCTTAGTTTGGCACAAGCAAGCATGTTCTTCCTTGCATAATGTTTTGTCATTTTCTTTTGTAAGGAAAGGCCTCTCTTCACCTCCTTGAAATTATTATGCTCCTCTTTGTAATAGTGGATGACACGTTGTGCCATCTCAAAGTCTCTTTCCCACTCCTGAAGCTGAGCATCTTTCTCCAAGAGAAGTAATCTTGTGTTCATCTCCTTGTCCTCAGTGTCATTGTCTAAATCAATGAATTGATGCCCTTGAGAAGTCCTCTTGATCCTTTTGCTTCTCCTTACCTGGACCTGTTGCTCAATTTTGTCCATCTTTTCCTTTCCTTTGTATTTTTGCTTGATAGCTGGAGGAGAGATGGCCCTTTGCCTTTTTGAGGCAGAAAACACATCTCATTTGCCTCTGTGGTAGGTGCATGTGAGAGGAGTGATGAGGGTGCCTTGATCTTTGATGAAGTCACAAGCCTTTTCATCTTTGTCATGGCTTTCATGAGTGACTTTATACTCCATTGAGTCACTAATTTATTGACCTTAAACCTCATCAACATCCTTGCTTTCTTCACTGTTTTCTTCACTAACATCTTGGCTCTCAAACTGACCACTATCCTCCTTACTTGCCTCATCTTGGCTTTGTCCTTCATTAAGGTTTTCTTCTTTGTCACTTTCAGCATTGTCACTTTGAGTTCCTTGGTAATTTTGAGGCTGATTAGTGTCATGAAAGCCATGACAATTTTCATGACTACCATGACAGCTGTCATGATTGTCATTACTATTTCCTTGCTTGTCACTGACTGTCATATTCATGGTTCTTTTCATAATCCCCTTGGTTGTCATGTTGCTCATCATCAACACTCTTTTCTGCATTTGACATTGTTTTATGAGTGTCATCACTGTCACTATTTTTCTCCTCTTCGTCACTGCCTTTCTCTTCAGTGCTGCCATGTTCATCCTCTTCCTCTATGTCATCATCATCTTCTTCATCATTAGGCTCTATTTTTGCCTTGTTGTTTTCTTCACTTTCCTCATCATCTTCTTGATTAAGCTCTATATTTGTATCACTGTTTTCTGCCCTTGCATCACTTTCATCTCTCTCCTCACCTTCTTGTTCATTGCTACTATCATCATCTTCCTGCTCGCTACTGACCTATTCTTTGTTTTCTTCATCTACCTCAATTTCTACCTCATTGTCTTCTTCCTCATCATTGTCATCTATTTGATCCTCATTAGGGCTACTGCCAACCCCTTCATTTGATGCATTAGGAGAAGGGATAGGAGGTGAATTTCATTATGGAGAAGGCATATGTGGAGATGAAGGAGGAGTGGAGGTAGGTGGATGTGAAGTGGAAGGAAAATTTTGCAGAATGAAGGCTTGAGGATTGGAAAATACATCATGAGAGATAAAAACCTCCCAAGGGATCCCTTTCTGCTCCAATTGGTGTAAGACAATCATTTTTATCAAGGAGTGGTGAAATAGGCTCTGCATTTTGTGGGCATAATTCCTCTTCTTGACTACTGAAGCCATTTTGTCAATGCTCTGGTTTAGGTAGTATGGTAGGTTCATTAAATTAACCCTGGTGAAGTGTAGCAGAAGCCTTATGTGATAAGAGTAAACCTTGGAGTACCTCCCCTCATAGGTTAAGTACTTAATAATCTGCTTCATCAACAGGGCATACCTCTCTAGTAGGTGGGAAAAGGGGAAGACAACCTTGCAACCTTGCTGACAGCTAGGTTTGAGGTAGGGCTCATAATAACTCAGGTCCAACTTCTTTTGTTTAAAACATCTCTCACCAATATCTGGAATTCCTGTGGCTTTAGCAATGGATTCAGATGAGAGTTCAAAATTCACTCCTGCTAGGTGGACTTGGTGATTTTTCAAACTGAGGATGAACAACCTAGTCAAATCTGAGTGGCTTTGGACTTGCTTAACCTTCTCACAAAACTGGTAACATCCAACATCTTGAAAGCATATAAGTATCATTGGAGAGGAGGTGATTTGAATGGCGTCCAAGGGTTCAAACCTATTAACTCTTCCTCCCTTGTGTTTTGGCTTAGTAGGCCTTTGAATTTCATCATTGCTGGTATGAATCTCTTCTTCAAACATGGTGACTAGTTTTAGTATAGAAGGCCCTTTTTAAACTTGTTTGAGAGCCTTTAGGTCAAAGGATGGCAATGAGTGATGTGGTGGAAAATTTTTGAAAATGAGGGCAAGATGAAGCATCCAAGGAGTGTTTTCAATTTTTAGAGGTTGGTTTGCTAGTCAGTGAGTGTCTTTACATATATAATAACCCTTATTTTTGCAAACCCTAACCTAAGAGGTCAAAAAATTGGTTTTTGTGCAGCTTAGGGTTTGGTTACCTTAGGTCAAGAAATGCCTTCCTAGATTATGAAAAGAACACTTGGAAAGGGGGAACAAGAGTTACCAACCTTATTTCTTTGATTGTAGGAGATTTGGAGGCAAAAATATAAATTTTGAACCATTTTGGAGCAAATCTGGGCAAACTTTGTATGTGCGCAGTGCCTACCCGACTGCACGTTCAGGTCGGGTCAGCCTGTCGAAGCATAGCACCGGGTCAGCTCGGGTCAGAGAAGCATCAGTTGGGCCTATTGGAGCGCAGTACCGGGTCAACTGTGTGGGCAGTCGGGTTCTTCCTATGCCTGTGCGTAGCGCCGGGCTACCGATGCGTAGCGCAGTGTTAAATAACACTGTGGCCACCTCGTCTGATCACAACAAATGGGGACTAAAACCCTAAATGTGATAGGAAAATGTCAAATATAGTCATAAATATCATTTATGGCCAAGAGACCATGCAAGGCCCAAGGCACATAATATCCCAAGAAATAAATGCTAAATTAACTATTTCACCTAATTATAGCTTAATTTTCCTAAAAACTAAAAAATATCTATTTGCAATAAATGAGTGTTTTTTTATACTTTTGGTCCAAAACACACTAGGCAGCCTCTATGCGTAGCGCCACTTCAACAGAAAATAGGGTCTCTTGCAGCTGAGTTTTGGACCCCTTCTCGACATCGGATTTGGCTCTATGATGGCCCGTTGGAAAGCCTGATGAGTCTACTTTCTAGAAATGATTGAGCGGTGCTGAGTGGATGCCAGTTTCCTATCCAAAAATCAAATCCCCCAACACTGCTTTGTGCGCAGCGGCTGGTCTGAAAATGAGGCAGAAAGGTCAAATTGTTGATTTTTTTTTTAACCTTTTGAGGGGGTAAAAATGCTCCAAATGATCTGAAAATTGGTGAGCAGACTGTTGGTCATACGATAAATCCAAAAATTCAAACTTTTGGAGCTGAGGAATGACAAATTTTGTGCGTAGCGCCTAGGGTGCTACGCTCTGAGGGGTCAAAATTTGGAAAAAACAAAAAGTTGTCCAGTTTGCCTCAAAATTTGTGGAGAGGTCCCTCAAGAGGTCTTGGGCACCTGTTGAGAAGCCTTAGCCAAAATTCCAAGTCTATCCTGCACTTTCGCTCTTTTTAGGTCTTCTAGTTCTGTGAGGGCCTTCCTTAGTTTGGCACAAGCAAGCATGTTCTTCCTCGCATAATGCTTTGTCATTTTCTTTTGTAAGGCAAGGCCTCTCTTCACCTCCTTGAAATTATTATGCTCCTCTTTGTAATAGTGGATGACACGTTGTGCCATCTCAAAGTCTCTTTCCCACTCCTAAAGCTGAGCATCTTTCTCCAAGAGAAGTAACCTTGTGTTCATCTCCTTTTCCTTAGTGTCACTGTCTAAATCAATGAATTGATGCCCTTGAGAAGTCCTCTTGATCCTTTTGCTTCTCCTTACCTGGATCTGTTGCTCACTTTTGTCCATATTTTCCTTTCCTTTGTCTTTTTTATTGATAGCTGGAGGAGAGATGGCCCTTTGCCTTTTTGAGGCAGCAAACACATCTCATTTTCCTCTGTGGTAGGTGCATGTGAGAGGAGTGATGAGGGTGCCTTGATCCTTGATGAACACAAGCCTTCTCATCTTTGTCATGGCTTTCATGAGTGACTTTATACTCCATTGACTCATTGATTTATTGATCTTCAACCTCATCAACATCCTTGCTTTCCTCACTGTTTTCTTCACTGACATCTTGGCTCTGAAACTGACCACTATCCTCCTCACTTTCCTCATCTTGGCTTTGTCCTTCACTAAGGTTTTCTTCTTTGTCACTTTCAGCATTGTCACTTTGAGTTCCTTGGTCATTTTGAGGCTGATTAGTTTCATGAAAGTCATGACAACTGTCATGAATGTCATGACTATTTCCTTACTTGTCACTGACTGTGATCTTCATGGTTCTTTTCATAATCCCCTTGGCTGTCATGTTTCTCATCATCAACACTCTTTTCTGCATTTGACATTGTTTTATGAGTGTCATTGCTGTCACTATTTTTCTCCTCTTCATCACTGTCTTTCTCTTTAGGGCTGCCATGTTCATCCTCTTCCTCTATGTCATCATCATCTTCTTCATCATTAGGCTCTATTTCTACCCTGTTGTTTTCTTCACTTTCCTCATCATCTTCTTGATTAAGCTATGTATTTGTATCACTATTTTCTGCCCTTGCATCACTTTCATCTCTCTCCTCATTTCTGCTGTCCTCACCTTCTTGTTCATTGCTGCTATCATCATCTTCCTGCTCGCTACTGACCTCTTCTTTTTTTTCTTCATCTACCTCAATTTCTACCTCATTGTCTTCTTCCTTATCATTGTCATCTATTTGCTCCTCATTAGGGCTACTGTCAGCCCCTTCATTTGATGCATTAGGAGAAGGGATAAAGGTGAATTTCATTATGGCGAAGGCATATCTGGAGATGAAGGAGGAGTGGAGGTAGGTGGATGTGAAGTGGAAGGAAAATTTTGCAGAATGAAGGCTTGGGGATTGGAAAATACATCATGAGAGATAAAAACCTCCCAAGGGATCCCTTGCTGCTCCAACTGGTGTAAGACAATCATTTTTATCAAGGAGTGGTGAAATAGGCTTTGCATTTTGTGGGCATAATTCCTCTTCTTGACTACTGAATCTATTTTGTCAATGCTCCGGTTTAGGTAGTATGGTAGGTTCAATAACTTAACCCTGGTGAAGTGCAGCAGAAGCCTTATGTGATAAGAGTAAACCTTGGAGTACCTCCCCTCATAGGTTAAGTACTTAATAATATGCCTCATCAACAGGGCATACCTCTCTAGCAGGTGGGAAAAGGGGAAGACAACCTTGCAGCCTTGTTGACAGCTAGGTTTGAGGTAGGGCTCATAATAACTCAGGTCCAACTTCTTTTGTTTAAAACATCTCTCACCAATATCTGGAATTCCTGTGGCTTTAGAAATGGATTCAGATGAGAGTTCAAAATTCACTCCTGCTAGGTGGACTTGGTGATTTTTCAAACTGAGGATGAACAACCTAGTCAAATCTGAGTGGCTTTGGACTTGCTTAATCTTCTCACAAAACTGGTAACATCCAACATCTTGAAAGCAGGTAAGTATCATTGGAGAGGAGGTGATTTGAATGGTGTCCAAGGGTTCAAACCTATTAACTCTTCCTCCCTTGTGTTTTGGCTTAGTAGGCCTTTGACTTTCATCACTATTGGTATGAATGTCTTCTTCAGACATGGTGACTGGTTTTATTACAGAAGGCCCTTTTTAAACTTGTTTGAGAGCCTTTAGGTCAAAGGATGGCAATGGGTGATGTGATGGCAAGCTTTTGAAAGTGAGGGCAAGATGAAGCATCCAAGGAGTGTTTTTAGTTTTTAAAGGTTGGTCTGCTGGTCACTGAGTGTCTTTACATATATAATAACCCTTCTTTTTTCAAACCCTAACCTATGAGGTCAAAAAATTGGTTTTTATGCAGCTTAGGGTTTGGTTACCTTAGGTCAATAAATGCCTTACTAGATTATGAAAAGAACACTTGGAAAGGGGGAACAAGAGTTACCAACCTTATTTATTTTATTGTAGGAGATTTGGAGGCAAAAATATAAATTTTGAACCATTTTGGAGCAAATCTAGGCAAAATTTGTATGTGCGTAGCGCCTAGCCAACTGCACGTTTAGGTCAGGTTGGCTTGTCGAAGCGTAGCACTGGGTTAGCTCAGGTTGGAGAAGGGCCAGTCAGGCCTGTCGAAGCGCAGTACCGGGTCAATTGTGTGGGTAGTCGGGTTCTTCCTGTGCCTTTGCGTAGCACCGGGCTCCTAGTGCGCAACGCAATGTTAAATAACACTGCAGCCACCTCGTCTAAGCGCAGTGCCAATGTCTAGGTGAGTAGCGCCAGCCTCAGTGCGCAACGCCTGCAAATTTTTACCAGTTTTGCACAGAAACCCTTAAACTTCCTTCAACAGTTCTCTCTCTTTTGAAAATGATAAATGAGGTGGGGAGATACTCAAAAATATATTTATAACCTTTTGAAAAATAAATTTGAAAGCCAAAACCCATTCTTATAATGTTTTCTTTCTCTTTATTTTTCTCACTGTGCCCTTTTAGCCTTTTGGTCCTGTAGGTGGCAAAAATGGCTTTTTCTTTGCAGGAAGCTTTTAAATGTTATTTTTAGATTGATAAACTTCCTGAAGAGGCCAAAACTATGCCTCTCATATATATTTGGAAAATGAATCCCTTTCATGATTTTTACCACTTATACACAACAAATTTTGTCATATTTTGCCATTTCTTTCCTCTGATTTAAATTTTGTCCTATTTTTCTGTGAAGTAGTGAGGAGAAACCCCTTGGTGGGAGAAACACCCTAGCAGTAAGCATCAATGACCTTTTTTGTCTTTATGTGGGCAATCATTGTGAAAAAGCACTTGGCCTGTTTTATCCTCATCAGCCTTCTTGTAGGCAGCTTTGTAACAGTCTTATTTGTTCTTTTGATTAGTTTTCAAATGATGTATGTTCAGTGAGGGAGGTGAGCTTTTTAAACCATTTTTGTGCTTTTGCTGGCCACTTTTGTTTTTGCAGGTGCCTAGACAATTTCTTCCTTTGATCACTATCTCTTTTGAAGTTGGACAACTCATTTTATTAGTAATGACCCATGTTTGCCAGAGTTGCCTCCTTTGGCAATTTCTTCCCTCATGTTTGCCTCCTTGACCCTTTAAAAATGTTTTTGTCCTTTATTTGAGGAGACAAACCTTGAACTGATACTTTTGTCTCTTTTGCTGATACCCTTCATCATCATTCTTCCTTTGGTGAAGTGGAGCACTAGTTTTTATGTCCGCTTCCTTTGATCCCTTTGGCTCTCTGATTTTAACCTTTGATGAGGTGGAGTTAGTGCCTCTTTGGCCAAACCTTAGAGGATTAGTCTGAAAACCCCTAAAACACTTTTCTTTTTGTACCAATACTCTTTATCCTTTCCACCTTTGATGATGTGGAGTCAATGCATCTTTGCCAAATCTTAGAGGTCAGCTTGAAACCCTTTGAAACCCTATGCTGTTATGAAGGAGGTTCTGTTATCACTCTTTGACCAGTTTTGTCAACTTTCCCAAACTGTTAGGTTTTAGGGCTTCTTAGGAAAAAGTATATAGTGTTGTCTTCTAAGTTCTCTAAAAATTCTCAAAACTCATCAATTATTCCTAAAGTCCTTCAATGTGCACTCGAAGGAGTAGAGGTGGCCTTTTCTTCTTGCAACCCTAGTACTGATTTACTGTTTGGTCAAAATAGTCATAAAACCCTGATTTTCATCAAACATGTGCTTGCTGCTTTCTTCTTGCTATGAATGATCTTCTAATGATAATATTCTCATTACCTTACCTTATGTCTTGCTGATTGCCATTTGATCTTATTGCATAAATGTGAGCAAAGTGCAGCTATACCTTTGCAATATTAATGCTTTGTAGGCCAAAAACCTTCCTTGAATAACCTTTTTGATCAGTTTGGACAAGATCACCTATCATTTTCTCCTTTGAATGTAGTTTCTTCATACAGGAACAAAAGAGTTTGTAGGGCACCAAATCCATTCTATCACTTTGTGAAACCCTAGGTGACCTAGTGGAGGCTTCCTTGGACTTGGTTTTTGGACTGAGACCTAGAATTTGAGATCATCAAGTGAAAGATAGAGTTTATGATAGACTGATGTATTGAATATCCAAAATCCAACATACATGATTTATCTAAAGAGTCTACAGAGATAGTTTGCGACCATCAGTGTTTGAGAGTATTTTGGGGAGACACAAAAAAGCTGTTTGATTGGTGGGCTTAGGTAGCAGTGGGGGGTTTTTTAGGCAAAACAAGACAGAGGATTTGGGTCAAAGGTGAAAGCTTATAGACAGTAAGAGTGACACATAAGCCACTAATGTTTTTTTCGGGACTGATAAACAATTCTAGACATGATGGAAAGATGAAATAGTGAAAAACTATTTTTAAGGATGATGAAGGCAGTGATATTTCTAGAACTCACAATGTTCAAGAACTTTGTTTCTAGAAATCTAGGGCAAACATTTAGTCATCTATGCAGGAAAAAATTACTGATGACTAACAGTCTTTATGTTTTCTTCTGCTGGGTTAGCTTAAGGGATTGTTAGTTGCTCCTTAGGCCCACCTAATCTTTTCTATTTCATTATTGGATTAATATGCTAGTTTACAAATATGATTCATGGTAAGCCCTGCTTGTTTGATGCTATCCAAACTCTGTCTTGAAATCTCTCTTTGATGTATTGATTGATTAAGTTAAGCCAAAGAGGTCTTGTTTCGATCTTGCCCTTTGTATATGCTTATCAGTTTGCCTCAAAGTTATTTATAGTTTAATGAATGATGTTTAGGTGTTACCTCTTCATTTATTGATGCTATTTGTCTCTTATATGTTTTCAAATCTTGAAACTAGAATAATTGAAGTTAGATAAGTTTTATTGCTTCCTTTGTTCCTCTGGATTTTTTTATCTTGAATGTTTATTTGTTTAAAAGTATTGTCATTGAGTAAATGGTGTGCCCTATCTCATGATTAGTATCTTTTACTTATCAATATGCAAGACCCTCTTCTTCATAGGTATTTGACAAAGGATTCTTAACTGCCCTTTGCCCTATCTTGTTTCTCCAAAACTTAATGTCCATCTCACCACACATATAAACTTAAAGATCCATTGACTACACTAGATTGGCCCTGTGATGTATGCCGATTCACTATTGAGATATCAATGACTTCATAGACTCCATAGCCCAATGTTTGATAACCTCTCATTCCACTTATGCTACTCAATCATCTTACCTCAACCAAACAAACAAACAAACCCTATACTTAACAACTAGCCTAAAATCAACCATATAAAGTAAACAAGTTTATATCCTTCACACATAATACAGAGAGCCCTCTTTGAGTCCAAGAAGGCTAGGTCCTACGACTCCAAATATTGGTCTGATGTTACCCTGTGCATTTGGTCTCCCAATCTGCTAAATCATGGGACAATAACAGACATGAAGACATTATGGAATCAAGAAAGTATTTAAAATATCTAAGGTTTTGAGAAAATCAAATTTGAACTAGTCTTAAATGCTGATTGCGTGCATTATCCTTCGAGAAGAGTGCCTTCTGCATGCCTTTTTTCCCGATAAGCACGCATTCCTGAAAGTGGAAAAATGTCGCTTTTTGGGACCAGACAAAGCAAAGGACAAGTTTATCCTTACATGAAGCCACCTAAGGATAGCCACCAATGCCTCCTTAGACACTATGTGAGGACACAAAGGAATATTTGGAGCACACAATGGAATCATACCTCTTCCTTGGGTCACCATCCACCATGTACCAAGTGAGGGAAGGAGGATTTGAAATCCCTTATATAAAGCCACCATGGGATGAAGAATGGGTGATCAGATTATTATGCTGGCTAGAATTGCCCAAGCAATATGAGCAGTGTGTGACCCGGAGCTGGAGATAGAGGGGACTCGATTGTTGGCCATCCAACAATCTTAGTCCATCACAATAGAGAGAGAGGGAGCTTGCACCAAGGCGAGCTTGGAAAAAAACATCCTTGCATCGGGGCCTAGAACCATTGTCTAGGGGCCCTTTGGCAAGTGGGTAAAATTTATTCTTCGTATCAAACGTTTAATAAGAAGGGGCCTAGAGCCACTATTTGCACTATTATCGTTTGAATCTATTCAATAGCTTCTGTATATTTGTGTTTTAGTTTTAGTTTAATTTGAGTATACATTTGCATGATTTTTCCTCTAGATTGTATGCTTTTGAACTCCACCACTTTCTGCCTGTTACCTAGAGTTTAAAGGGCCGAACCACACCCTTTAAACTGGTGCGATTTCGTACATCCGTGCACCAAATCCACCACAACACCCTGCACGATAATATTTCCGTTATTGTATACAACTGGACCATGTGATTGAAGACTGTCCAATTCTGATATAAAAAATGCAGGAAAAACAATAGACACCTACACAGAATGTATAGAGGGTTAAGGCGAAATCACGTGATGAAGGACCAAGTATTAATGTCATAACGCGCAGCGGCATGGCTACTCGAGGAGCCAAGGAGAAAGATGAAGTTGAAGCGTTTATTCGGAAAGCAATGGTCAAATAGGAAAGTTTGGACCTATAGAAGGAAAAGGAAACCTTCGTCGCAGCTCGCAAGGAATTTACTAAGGATGATGCGGCCAATTCAAAATCTCCAACAAAATTGAGAATAGACGATGAAGTTAAACCATTTCTATAGGCATGTATGAAGTTGCTACACAACCAGAAGGAAATAGAAAATTTGAAAGAACTAACAGAAAGCTGTGCAGAGAGAACTAACCCGCCCCCGGAAGTTAAGGATGTGCACAAACTTTACAAGAATAAGAAACACACTAGTCGGGAAATGCGGCTAACAATGCATATTGGCGAATATGAAATGGATCAAGTTATTTTGGACCTAGGATCAGATGCGAACGTACTACCCAGGAAAACTTGGCAGCGAATGGGAGAACCTAAGTTGGAATGGTCCACTATCCAGCTGCGCATGGCCAACTAGCAGAATATCATACCATTGTGAAGACTGTAAAAAATTAAGGTAGATATCGCAGGAGTTAAGGTCCACGCCAAATTTGAGGTCATTCAGATTGTGGAAGATTCGGACCCCTATCCTGCGCTCCTAGGATAGGATTGGGAAATAGACATGGGAGGTATTATCAACCTAAAGAAAATAAGCATGGTGTTTGAGAATGAGGGTACAAGGATGATAGTTCCGTTAGACCCTGCAGAAGGAGAGCGGTATACAAAACCAGTGCGCGAAGAAGAGCATGTGGATCACATCTATAAGTTAACCGCTCGGGACGAAGATTGGATCAATCCTACAACTGATGGTGTGCTTTGCTTGGAAAAGGACAACGAATGCTTCCCTGACTCCGACGGGGAGATAGAAAATTGGCAGAATCGGTTACATGATGTGTCTGCACTGCGATGTCTTAGAATCACAAAGAACTTATGATGCATCTCCTCAGAGGTAAGAGAAATGCCCTACTTTGATGGTTCTGGTAGTATTAGAGAATTTTTGCGAGAATTTGAAGCTGAAGTCCCAAGGGAACAAAGGCTATGGGCCCTTAATCTAGCCATGCACGCAACCCCTGCAAGGTGGTGGGACACGCATAGAGTGACGTTCCAGGATTGGGAAGAGTGTCGTGACATGATGGTCTTACGGTTTGAACCTTCGGCTCACCTGCGCGTAAATAATTTCCTCAGAACAGGAGACCTGCGCGCGCACTTGTCTGTATGGATGGAGGAATGGTGCAAACGACCTACGGAATAATGGGTTCACCTGTTCATTCATGCCTTGGGGCAAATCCCCACCGCATGGTATTTAGATGAAGAACTACACCAGCGCAACCGCCACTAGGAAACATTGAAGGATGAGTTTGTAGGGACATTTGGGTTGGTAGGTGGAACAGAGGCACTCGACGAAGCTCTACAGGATATAGATGCCTTATTATTTGATGAATCACACCCTTGCACAGCACAGGGGGCACCAACGTGGGAAACACAGATGCAGGATATTGTCAACTTCCACAATTTAGTAATAGAAGAGTGTGATGAAGACCTGCGAAATGTCTCTATCCCAGAGTCAGAGGGAGCGTGCGTAGTTGCTAGACCCCCACTGTAGACCGTCAATGTCACTAAGCCTCTAAAGCTGCAAGAAGTCAACATTGGAATGGAGGAGGAATTTAAGCTGGCTAATATTGGGGACTACTGGGATGATGATACTATAGGAAAAGTTGCAGAACTCCTCATGAAATACCAGGACTTATTCCCAAAAAAATTCTCAGAACTCAAAGGAATTACATGGGACCTAGGGGTGTTACACAATAATTTGTCCCTGTCCTTGTACTCCCCGTTCTTTGATCCTGGAGGACCCATATAGTGACCCTAGTGTACTTTCCAAGCATGGAATACATACCCTTGAACCACATTTTGTTTGCCAAATCATCTCCCTTTACAACTTTTCTGAAGAATCCTTGTAAAAACTGGGTCTTCAAGGTTGGTGCTTTCTCTCAGTGTCTAACCTATGCCGATAGCAGAGATTTACATTAAGGTCTGTGCTGATCAGCGCTCTGTCTTAACGTTGGACCCGCGCTGATCCTGTTTTGGAAATTTTTTTAGAATAGAAAGGAAGCTTCGTGAGGCAGCGAGCTAGAAGTTTGTTATGAGGATATGGCCGAGGAATTCCCCTTTGGGCTTCTTGTTACTAAGAAATAGGAACTACTCCAAAGGATAAGATCTTTTCCCATCATTTGAGGTCCCATGACCTCCTTCTCCATTTTTATGTAAGGAGACCTCCTTCAGCTCTACAGCCTTAGTTAGAAATCATAGAGAAGAAGAAATCATAGCTTCGGGAGAATAGTGCATAGTGTGATTGTTTGTGTGTGTTGAGAACACAGTGAGATATTGGACCTTTGTTCATGAGGGTGTGGCAAACGTGCTTGGATACGGACCTGCCGAAGGAGAGCCTCAACATAAAGGCTTGGTTGTAAACTCCCCTTGTCTTTATCATAATAAAATGCATCTAATGTTTATCTTCCACTCTTGTTTACATTTATAATGAGATTTCTCACATTTCTTGATCAATTAGATAGGTTTTAATTGTTTTATGTTTGTTTTGGTTTTATTCTTGTCGTGGTGTCTTGACTATCTGTATAGGTAATCGAACGTCGGTAGCAGAGTGTATCGAGCTTGAGAAGAGAAACTGATCAAGAAGCTTCAACGGAAGATGTCGACATAGCATTAGGACAAGGTAGGTCATCTTCCTTGCTCTGAATTTCATTTACAATATAGGAAGGTAGATTTTAGTATGTTCTCGTAGTTGCTAGACCCACCATAGGGCTAGAGGGATCGTCTCTATTCACAGAGAGGATTTACCTGGACTACAATTTGGAAATTCCACTGGGGAGTTTCCTTTGATTTTGTCACTCTTTGAGGTCTTATTCATTCGACGGATTTAGTTGAACAACCATTTCCCTATTTGTTCCTATGTTTTTCATCAATTACTCTCTTTTAGTTTTTTCTTGAAGTGGTGAGTCTTGTCTTGGTTGGGAGAAATTCTTTGTTTTTTCTTGTTTAGGCATTGGCGCTTTTATTTTTATGACAGTCGTGCCGATTGGTGCTAGTTTTCAGTTAGCAACCCACGCCAATTGGCCATTGGCGCTAGTTGTCAGTGAGAAAGTCACGCCAGTTGGCACTAGTTTCAACCACAAAAGTTGTGCCAATTTTAGGGTGTGTGAAAAATTGGGGTTTTCCCTAATTCCTCCACCAGTGTGTCTTTCCCTTCCGGTATTTTTCTCTGTATGATTTATATGCTCTCCCATTCACTAAAGTAGGTTTGATTGGCTTGTTTGTTTGTTTTATTTTTTCTTGTTCGGACGTGCATCCTTACATCCTATTTTTTTCTAGGACTGTGCATCAATTTCCTATTTGCATGCTTCACGGGACATCACCCTGCTGATTGAGTTAGTCTCCTTTCTTGGTAAGCCATCTCTAGTTTATTGCATTTTTATTTTTGGTTGATTGAGTGTTCAAGTCTCAAGTGTCTTTCGAGTACATTTGGTTCGCTTGTTTGCTTGTGAGCGTAGATTACATTGCTCATTGTTCAACTGAAACGTCTTCTTTCTATGATTGCTTGATATAAAAGGGAATGAATGCCTTGTTTTGAGCTCATGATTTGGAAGTCCTTTTTGTGCTTGACCTCATATGTCTTGTAGCCTTTTGAGGAATTTTGTTACAAAATGTTTAAAACTACGATTGCATTCTTAGTGTTTGTTTGCATCCCTTTTGCATTCATCCTTCCATTAAGGAAATTTGCGTTCATTTAGTTTTCATCTCAGAGTTTTCTTTTCATTTAAATGCATTAGATCACATTGCATTGAAAAGTATTTTTTGAGATTTATCATTGAACTTAGATTCCATTGTTTAATGACTGAAAGCTAAAAATTTCATTGAGTGCATTCTCTTTCATTAAAAGCATGCATTAAGTAGATTCTCATTTCATCAGAAAATGCGTTGATTGCATTCTTATTCTTTCAAGAGAAAAAGGAAATTGTGCATAGATTACAATTGCATAGTTTAAAAAAAAAGATTTTGCATAGATTACATTGCATAATTCACATTGTTGAATGTTTTAGGTTACTTTTGGATAGTGAAAGTCATCTAGTTTGGAAAAGTTTCATTTGCAGTATTACTGTTTGTTGCATCATTGTTTGAGACTCTTCCCCTAACTAGATAGCATTCATCGAATTGAAAGATTTCTTTCCTCATATAGCTGCATATAGGAGATAGTTAGATGACATACGGTAGGGCCTCGAAACCAAGACATAATTCAAGATCAACTTTAAAATTCATTTAATTAACCTAAGGAAGCATTGAAACCTAACGAAACATTTTTAGTGGTCTAGCCTAGAGATGTGTTCTGGCGTCTTAAAACCTAGTAGTTTTCGTTCATCATCTGGCTTTAGATAGCACTAGTAAAGACTTGTGCTCCCCGTACCGTCGAGTATATAAAGGGAGACCCCTCTAGGTTGCAATCCTTTTATCCATAGGAAGCCGAGTCTGCCGCCTTGTAACCGTGATACACCGAACACAACATTCGGGGAGACTACCTGCACGTACATCAATTCTTTGGTCATTTATGTTTCATTTGATCACCAAGGTGTATATGGAAGTTCACAGAAAACTGGTATACCCTCTTGCTTAGAATTCCAGAGTAGTCATTTTGTCTTTTCACAACTCTTTAAAAAGAGAAGAGATCATCGAGTGCTTGTCCTTTCACGCTCCTTTCAACCTGAAAGTGATAGAGTCACATTTTACCTGTTTCTCGACTCTTAAAATATGAAACGACAGAGTTTTGTTTCAGTGTCTTAAAATATTAACTGCCCACAGAATATTCCTGGTTAAAGTTACCTTCCTTAGTGTTTGATTTTACGGTTGTTTCCGATGGCAATGTTTCTGGAGTTTACCAACCAAGGAATCCCCTCCGAAGGGAATCCTGGTCCTTTTCCTGCTTTTGGAAATCTTGGTGCTTCTTATATGGAAACCTTGTCCCTACCTTGGCTAACAGTTGGATTTCCTGTTTGGTTATTCTTGACTTCTGTGGTCTCGAGTGTTCCGACTACTATACAACCATCCCCTCCACCTGAACAACATCATGTTGATTCTAAAGTGGACCTCTCCCCTTCTTTGCCTATTTCTTTGTCCTCCTCTTCTACTTCGCCTGGTGAAAGTCTGGATTCTAGTAACCAGGTGGCTAAGAAGAAGAAGAAAAAGACGAAGAAGAAGAAGTCAGATAAGAGAGAGGCTAACTCTGCGGCTATTGATAAACCATTCATTGATAAACCATCCAAGCTTCCATGGAAAGTCAAATTCCCTTGCATGTTGTGCAAAGGTGACCACCTTCTTCGAGATTGCCCTGGCATTCCCAAGGTACTTGAAGCGTGGTTCGACGGTTGTCCGCCATTGCCTTTGGCTTCTCGAAGTCATGTTGGTGACACATCTTCGACTAGCCATGATAAGACTCATAAGAAACAGGGTAAGATTACAAATCCCTGTAAGTTGTGTGAAGGGCATCATCCCATTCACCTTTTTCTGTACATGGATGAAGCCAAGAGAGTGTTGGAAAACCCTACTATTTATGCATCCTTCCTTTTGGTTGGTTACCAGAAGCTTTCTTTGAGTCCCCCGCTAGTTGATTCAATGACCAGTCAAGAGTCATCTTTGGTCGATCCCGTTAACTAGGAAATTCAAATTCATGAATCCATTCCTGACCAACCATTAGTCTTGGAATCAGTTGATCTGGTCCCGCCCATGGTTCATCAGGTCTTTTCCATCGAGAGCAGATCTCATCCCCCTCAAGTTCTTCTTGTTTCTTCAGATTTCTCGGACTTGGGGAAAAATTCTCTCGTCCTTGTAGTTCAAGAAGTTGCTCCTCCTGCTCCCATTATGGAGGTCACGAATGATGCTCCTCTTGCTCCCATAACACCAAGGGATGACCATTCCATTCTCATGGTACCCCCTCCAAGTAGTTTGGTCGCTTCCTTCGATTGGAATCGATTTGCGGGATACCGCCTTCCTTCTTATGTGCCTTATGAGATCACAATACATACCTTTGATATGTCCATACCTAGCACAATTATAGATGAAGGCGCATCCGTTAGTGTTCTATCTTCAACTACTTGGCAAGCTTTGGGTTCTCCACCACTTGTACATGTTACGCAGAATTTTTTGGCTTTTAACAGAAGAACTAGTCAACCGTTAGGGATCCTTCCGAAGTTGCCTATTATTTTGGGAGGGAAAACCATCTATATAGATGTGATGGTGTTCTAAGTTCCCTTGGATTTTAATTTAGTCTTGGGGCATGACTATGCTTATGCCATGGGTGTGCTTGTCTCCTCCCTCTTTCGTGTGATCTGTTTTCCACACAATGGTCAGATCGTGACCATTGATCAACTTTCATTCTTTGGTCTTGATGTGGTAGCTGGCCCGCCATCATCTCTTTTGGATATTTATCTGCCGGTTGTATCTTCCCTGCTGCAGGTTAATTATGTGGCTACCTGTCCCATGCCCGCATTCAACGATAGTGTCGTTGTGCATCATGTGCTGGGGGCATTGGGTCCTGATTTATAAGATGTTGTTCTCCCATCAGATGAGAACCTTTTGGAAGCCATGACTTCTTATTCGACATGATGAGAGGTCGTTAGAGCAGAGTTCATTTTCTTGTGTCAAGCTCCTTAAAAAATGAAATAAGGTTCTTGGGGCATAGTTCATTTTCTTGTGTCAAGCTCCTTAAAAAATGAAACAAGCTCTTATGAGGATAGTTCTTTTAATGTGTCAAACTCGTTAAAATAATGAAACACGTTCTCGTTATATTCGAGTCTTTGATAAGATATCGTAAAATCACAATCGAGTCTTTCTCTTGATCTCATAATTTGAACCTTCACTCCATCTGCCTTTTATATGGACTGAAGCTTGGGGGGCATGTACCTCGAATTGAGTCACCATGCTGGGGGCATGCAAAAATTTCAAACATAGTTTGTTTCCATTTCAAGCTTGTGTAAAAATGAAACCGGTGTTGAGAATAGTTTGCTAAAGTTTCAAGCTTGTGTAAAAATGAAACCAATTCCAAGCAAAGTTTCCCATGTTTTCAAGCTTGTTTAAAAATGAAATGATTCTCATTTTCCCTCTCGTGATTGCCATTTTATCAGCCTATTTTTCTAGATGAGCCTTGGTTCTCTTTCCATCATCACTATCTACTTGGCCGATCATGTGCCCTCACTTGGTTTTTTTACCCATTCCTGAGGAACCACTACAATTAGTGGTCTTGTTAGTCATCCTATTGACCTTTACTTGTTCTGAGTAGTTCCACCATTACCGGAACTAGTAGCTACCCATAATACCACTCATTCCTCCATGAGGAGTTAACTTTCAACTCTTTTCTAACTCTCAAAACATGAAAAGATTGTCGAGACTCTTGTCGTTTCGAACTCGTTAAATGGCTGTGAAGCGATATTTATCCAATATACGTTTACCCCTTTTTCAGGCTAGGATAAATTATTTACAAAAAAGGAATACCTTAGCCTATCGTGACTAAGAAGTTATTTTAGAGATTGTTTTCTACCTTTTCAGATCTGAGGGAATATTTACGAAAAGGGAAATGTTGGAGTTTTCTTTTTTGTTTCTTTTCAAACTCTCTAAACATGAAAATATGTTGAGTTCTCCCTTTGTTAGACTCATTAAACCATGATGACGTCAGACTTCGTCACCATGACGTTACTCGAGTTCCTCCTTCCTAGGGCTCATAAAATGTACTAGGATGGATTTGTCCGAAGGACAAACTTATATGACAAGCATATGGTATCCTCTTCAAGCTTGTGTAAAAATAAATAGGTACTTGCTAGAAATGGTGGGGGAAAATGGAATTTATTAATTAGTTGTGTCAGTAGTATGTCACTCTTGAACATGACACTTGTTCGCAGTTCGTGTCAGGTTGGGATATCTTCACTCTGTCACTTTGCCTCCATGGGTTTGGGAAATCCGTTTGCCTCTCATTCGATTACTAATATTGTCAACATGACCTCTGATCCTATTTGAGTCAAATGCTGCCAAATTCTGGAGTCGTGTTGCTGATATGTTCAAGAGAAAAGTTCTTCTGCAGTTTGTACGTTCCTGATCCTCTGTTTTAGTCTTGATTTAAACTCATATTATCTTTTCTGTTTCATGTCAATGATGTGGGATTCATTATGAACCTCCTTCGACAGATCGCTTCCTATTGATTTCAGCTCATTATCCAGGAAGTTGATCTAGAGAATCCTTTCTAGTACCGTAGAGCTTGTATTCCCTAATGGCAAGTTCTTCGCATTCGATGAAAGGTTCACATCATTGGCCTTCGATCGGGTGATTTCATGGGTGTTTGACTTCAACTCACTGTTCACATTCCGTGGATTGTACTAATAGTACCTTGAGTGCCATTGACATTATGGGTGGTTCCTCTCACACTTGTTAACGGTTCGCATCATTGACCTGTAATCAGGTGATTTTCTAGCATGTTCGACTTCAACACGTCTATTCACATGTTGGAATTTTTACTTTGATTGGGTGGTGTTGGAGCACAAGACCCTGGGCTTCGATTACAAAAGTCCAGGTTGCGAGGGGTGATGAGTCATTCATGATTATATACATGATTCTTTAGACGGATGGCTGTGACCATACCATGGGTTCTCTCGTTGTGATCCTCTCTATATGGATGGCTGCGCCCATGCCGTGGATCTATTTCATATGATCCCTTCATTCAGATGGCTGCGTCCATGCCGAGGATCCATTCACATGATCCTTTTCTTGATGGATAGCTACGCTTATACCATGGATTCATGTATTTTCATCAGAGATTTCAGTTATGTATATGTATCTATGCTTCATTTTCAGGTCTCCCGACAGCAACGTCTGGTTCCTTGCACGCACTTGTAAAAAATTTCACCCCTCACTCATGTTCGGACTTCATACTTTAGGGGGCATATGTTACACAGTAATTTGTCACTGTCCTTGTACTCCCCATTCTTTGATCCTGGAGGACCCACATAGTGACCCTTGTGTACTTTCCAAGCATGGAATATGTTGATCATATGGTTACATTCACTATTTTTCCCAGTTTTGAAAACTCTTTGTTTGCAAAGAAGAATGCCCAAAAGGCCTCCTTTTCCCTCTTATTTCATTCCCACTTAACCTCTGTTTCTTCATTTTTTCCCCTCTCTTATTTCCTCATTAACCCTTTAAAATCACCCAAATCCCATTTTAGACCTTTCCAATACCTTTGTTTGGCTTAAAATCCCTTCATTCCCCTTACCGTTACCCCTTTTGGGCCTCAAAATGCACTGAAAATAAGCCAAAAATTACCTTTTGCATATGAGGCTTTAGCCCCTTTTTGGCCAGCCCCTTAAACACTTCCCCCCCCATGCAACCAGGTGCCGAGACCAGGAGTTGAGCCTGCAAGTGCTTATCGCAATTGGAAGTCTCGCGGTGAACACAGTTCTTTGTTAAAACCTCAAAACCCCGATGCGATTGGGCCTCGTTCTATGAACTCCCGTGGAGATCTTTGCCGTTGATCTTAATAGATCTAATGGTCCAACACAAATTGAATCACGCCCATCGCACCACAACTCTAATCGCAATCAAAACTTTTAAGGTGTTCCGCCCGCCGCACTGCTCTGATTGCGATCCCCCGATTGCATATCAACCGTCGATCTATCAACAGATTGGACGACCATCGCACCATTGCACCGATCGCAATCACAACTTTTCAAATGTGTCGCCCAATGTCCTCCCCGATTGCGATCCTCCAATTATAATCTCCACCATCAATTTCCCTCTGATCCGATGGCCCTCATTTCTCCCGCTCCACTCCTTTACCCCCTGTCCATCTCCCCATCGGTTGAATCTCCGCCATCGATCTCAATCCAGATCGGACGGCTGGCACTCAATCGCGCATCGCCAATCACAAGTTCTAAAGGTGTTACCCTCCGTCCCTTCTGATTGCGATCCGCCGATCCAATCATAACTGTTCATTTAACCCAGATCCAACGACTCTCAGTTAATCGCCCTCTGCCCACGCCGGGTCCCACGTCGTGGTCTCCATTTCATTCATTTCCCATGTCATTCTGTGTATTCCTTCGAAAATTTAAACTCTGGGTTTTTACATTAAACATCATTCCTCCGCCTATTTTTTACCATTCCTCCACTATAGCCACTATTTTCACAATCGCACTATCATTCCACAGGCCTCCATAGCATCCTTCCCTCGCTCCCCTGGATTTCTTGATGAGTTTATCGTATTATGCAGGGTTGTTTCAGAGGGATGATTTCACTCTAGGTTCCACAATCACGGTCATTGTGATTTGGAACGCCGAGAGGTTATTGTAGCAGCAAGTTAGAGTATCAGTGTCGAAGACCTGCCACGGAAAAAAATGGAAGATTGAAGACAATTTGGGGATTTTGGCTAATATTGATTATCAATAGCCCATCCTCCAAATTAAATCAGAATTAAAGAAAATCATGAAGAGCTACAGGCAGAAAAGCCTCTACTGCCACATCAGAGGCAAATCGATTCCTCTCAGCCAACATTTCGCCATCTGTGACAGCGACCGCCTCAACTCCACCTCGTCAGCGAGCATCATCAATTCATGATTCAGCCCTAGTGGCCTTTTACTTCCATTTTAGTTTGTTACTTTTAAATTTCGAGTGGAATTCACATTTCACTCCTGCATTTTACCTTATGTCAGAAACTGTTATTTGATATTTTTGTTTAAAACGACCGTGAGCCTAATTGTCAATGATGAGATGCCCCAATTCCTCATCATGAATTTTGGCTATTTTTGATGGAGACCTCAAACTGTTTTCCAGCACACGAGGAAGATATTTTTCCCAAAAATATCTTCTCATTCATGTTTTCTGAGGCTTCTATATAAGCAAGATCGGAAGAGAAAAAAGGGTTCCAGATTTTCTGAAGAATTTGCTATGAAAGAGTTTCTTGTATGCAGTGTGTTGAAGCTTTAATATGAACGTGAAGAGCCCGTTGGGTCTCAATGAAAATGAGTTCTATCTTCCATGAGGATTCTGGTCTTGGTGCTTTACAGTGTGTAATTTTCTCCTATGTGTTATAGCTTAGCTGTTCATTTCATTTACATCCATTCATCTTGTATCATGTTCTGGAATGCGAGTAGCCCACTGGTTTTGGTATGAATTTATCCTAGTTGATACTTATGCCATATCCTGTCTGGCACTTTAAATATGGCTCAGGCGTGATATGCTGTTCCATTTTCAGTTCAACCGTACTTCTGCTATATTAGCTGCTATGAGATGTTATTTACAAATGCTGTTATCATGTGTGGATTCTTAATTTCGTAAGCCCACCGCATGCTGATATATGTTTCTGGATATTGTCTCAATAAAAGTTAGTATTCTCTTTATTCTACATACGCAGTAGCTACTTTCTGATTATTCATCTCTGTGAAGTATTTAGAATCCAACCCTCTTTGCAGTAAGCTGTCTTTGAATTGTCTGATACATTCGTGTTAGAGTTTCACACCTTGCCTCTGCAGTATTGCTTTCTCTGTATCAAGCTTCTGAAAGTTTTGGTCCCATTCAAATTAATCTTCCTGTTTACAAGAGATAGCATGAGAGCCTTGTTCTGCTAATTATCCTTGTCATATCATATTTCTCCTTGCTATATAAGATGTCCTAGGCACTGGTCTTTCAAAACTCAAAGGCTGTCTCTAGGATTGACAACAGAATACATATCCTTGAACCACATTTTGTCTGCCAAATCATCTCCCCTTACAACTTTTATGAAGAATCCTTGTAAAAACTGGGTTTTCAAGGTTGGAATTTTCTCTCAGTGTCTGAACCGCGCCAATAGCAGAGATTTACACTGAGGCCCATGCTGATTCGTGCTTTGTATTAATGTTGGACCCATGTCGATCCTATTTTGGAATTTTTTTTAAAATAGAAAGGAAGCTTCTGCGACTAGAAGCTTCATGAGGCGGTGAGCTGGGAGTTTGTTATGAGGATATGGCCGAGGAATTCCCCTTTGGGCTTCTTGTTCTCAAGAAATAGGAACTACTCCAAAGGATAAGCTCTTTTCCCATCATTTGAGGGCCCATAACCTCCTCCTCCATTGTTATATAAGGAGACCTCCTTCAGCTCTATAGCCTTAGTTAGCAATCATAGAGAAGAAGCAATCATAGCTTCGGGATAATAGTGCAGAGTGTGATTGTTTGTGTGTGTTGAGAACATAGTGAGATCTTGGACCTTTGTTCATGAGGGTGTGGAAAACGTGCTTGTATACGGACCTGCCGAAGGAGAGCCTCAGCATCAAGGCTTGGTTGTAAACTCCCCTTGTCTTTATCATAATAAAATGCATTTGATGTTTATCTTCCACTCTTGTTTACATTTATAATGATATTTATAGCATTCCTTGATCAGTTAGATAGGTTGTAATTGTTTTATGTTTGTTGTGATTTTACGCTTGTCATGGTGTCTTGACTGTCTTTACAGGTGATCGAACGTTGGTAGTAGAGTGTATCGAGCTTGAGAAGAGCGAAGGATCAAGAAGCTTCAACGAAAGACGACAACATAGCATCAGGACAAGGTAGGTCCTCTTCCTTGCTCTGAATTTCATTTACAATCTAGGAAGGTAGATTTTAGTATGTTCCCGTAGTTGCTAGACCCACCCTAGGGCTAGAGGGATTGTCTTTATCCACAGAGAGGATTTACTTGGAAAACAAGGGATCATGCGGATCGCTTTAAAACCAGATGTGCGCCTTGTGAAGCAGCGCCCTTATCGGTTGAACCCTAAGTACAAAAAAAAGGTCAAGGAAGAAATCGAAAAAATGATAGTCGCAGGTATCATCGAGCCAGTCAAACAGTCAGATTGGGTGAGTCCTATGGTGGTTCTGGAGAAAAATACTAAGGGAGAGATACAGATCTGTGTTGACCTACGCAAATTGAATGACGCCTGCGTACATGATCCCTTCCGTAAGCCATTCTCAGATGAAATCCTTGATAGCGTGGGGGGGGCAGGAAGCATACTCATTCACGGACGGGTTCTTAGGCTACCATCAAATTAGAATCGCACCTGAAGACCCCAACAAAACTACGTTCGTCACTGAATGGGGATCTTTTTAGTACACTGTCATGCCGTTTGGGCTCAAGAATGCCCTTGCCATATTTTTGTGGGTGGTGGTCGCAGTGTTCAAAGAGTTCATCCACAAGTTTTTGGAGGTATATTTTAATGAATGGACTATCTTCGAGTTGGTAAAGAATCATGTCTAAAACTTGTGTATGATGTTGGATGCTTGTATAAAGCACCAGATTTCCTTGAATATCAAGAAGTGCATATTTTGCGTACCCTTCAGGATCTTTCTTGGTCACATAGTTTTTCGACAAGGATTGATGGTTGATCCTGCCAAGGTGGCCATTATCACAAATTTGGCAGTACCTACAACTGAGAAACAATTGCGCTCTATCCTTGGACACACAGGCTACTACAGGAGGTTCATTCAAGGGTATGCGTTGATCACAACACCTATGGAAAAATTGCTAAAGAAGGACGTTTTGTTTTTTTGGGATGGGGAGTGTCAGAAGAGCCTCGAGCTACTCAAGGAGAAGATGTTCTCTGTGCCTATTTTCATCTTTCCTGACTGGGTGAAGGTTTTTCATGTTCACTTAGATGCATCAGGAATCACCCTAGGAGCTATCCTTACATAGCCTGGCGACAGAGACATTGACCATCCAGTTGCATTTGATAGTAGGAAACTTTCTGGTGTGGAGCACAACTATTCCACTACTGAGCGTGAGGGGTTGGCCATGGTATACGTCTTACAAAAATACCGGCATTACTTGTTAGGAGGGAACTTCAAGATGTTTACAGATCACTCAGCTTTGAAGTACCTAGTGAATAAGCTTGTGTTGGGGGGGGAAATCTATCGGTGGCTACTGCTGTTCCAAGAATATGAATTCGAGATCATCGTCAAGCTGGGAAGTTGAATGCTGGGCCAGATCACTTATCCCGAATCGACAGTGGTGAAGAACCGACCAACCTGGAAGAAGGATTACCTGATGCGCAACTGTTCACTGTTAAGATAGTTTATGCGTACTTCGCTGACATCATTCAATTCTTGAATACATGGATGGAACCTGCAGAGTATTCGGTACAACAGAAGAAAGAGTTGGTAACCCACGTAATGAATTTTACCATCAACGTAGGCCATCTATATAAGCTGGGAGCTGAAGAGGTGCTGCGAAGATACGTTTTGGAGCATTAAACACATGATATCTTAGCAGAAGCTCATGGGGGCATAGCAGGAGGTCACTATGCAGGGAAAGAAGCAACGCAAAAGATATTAAGAGCTTGGCTATGGTGGCCTACATTTCATAGTGACTCTCACGACTATTACAAAGCTTGCGATATGTGCCAACGGATAGGAAGGCCATCATGAAGAGACGAAGTGCCCCTACAACCACAAATGGCCCTACAAGCGTTTGAAAAATGGGCCATCGACTTTGTTGGGTCCATCAACCAGCCAGGATAGAAGACAAGTGCGCGCTACATCATCACTGCAACTGATTATGTAACCAGGTGGGCCAAAGCATAAGCTGTGAAGGATTGCACTGCAGATACCGCTGCACACTTCATTTTTGAGCAGATTATGACCAGGTTTGGCTGTCCGAAGATCTTAATGAGCGATAGAGGTATGCATTTTGTTAATGAAAAAAATACAGGCCTTAACTAAAGAATTTCAGATCCACCACACGAAAAGCACTTCGTATCATCCACAGGAAAATGGAGCGGTAGAAGATTTTAATAAAATATTGTAGCAGACACTGACTAAGGTCTGTAATGCCAATCGCAGTGACTGGGACGGGTGCATCCCTCATGCTAAGTCCACCCAACTTAGGAGTGCAAGTCCAGACCTGCGTAGAGGTAGAGTTGGATCTAGCCCACCTACCGCATGAATCATTGCAGATCCTTCACGTATCCCTGTTCGAAGAAATTCAACATAAAGACCATCAAGTGCATCAGCAGATCAATATAGCTGAGCAGACAATTGAAGAAAAAAATGCTGAGGTATCCCAGGCATAGGCTGCATGTACCCTTGCCGCCGCGCATCAAACGGAGTTGGAGCACCTAATTAGTAGGCTCTGCAGAGACGTCACCGAAGATATCCTGGCTTCTGCCACCCTGCCTGTCCAAGATTGAGGGGTTGGTTGTAGCGCTAAAGGCCTCAAGGACCGAGATCCAGGTGGTCAAGATGGAGATGGAACAAAATATTACGGCCTTGTAGGCCAAGTTACAGCCATAAACACCACCTGAGGTAAGGGCCTAGCGAGCTGCACTGGTTACAGAGGCCGCCAATGTCATTACAGGTCAAATGACTCAAGGTGTAGAACTGTTGGAAACAACTATGTAGCTATGGACCAAGGTGCAGCGCAACCCTCTCCTACATGAAATCAACCAAGAGCTGCGTCAGAAGGAAGAAGAGTTTGAACAAATGGAGGCTACATTGACCACTTTGGTCCCTGCTCAGCGCTTGGCCTGACTGCGCACTAGCCATGTGCTCAGAGACAACATGGAAGCTCTTTGGAAATGGAAGAAGACTTTGAGTGATCACCTCAAGTCGTGAGCCGATGAGGCCCTCAACCTATCTCAGGATGTCAACATCGTAGTTAAGCAATTGAACCAGATGTTGGAGAGCATCACTGTTGCTACAAAAGGCCAAAATTTGCAGAAGTTGGTGGAGATAGCCTAGAATGATGCTGCGTAAAGTTTGCGGACCATAGGATAGCATAGGATACATCGATATAAATAGACAAATAGTTGGAGTCTAGAGGTAGGCATGAGTTAATACTGATGCTACGTGCGAACTGTTAGATCTATTTTGGGTTGTTTTGGTTAAGGAATCCTGCTAGCTGTGTGCGAGGAGATCCTCAGTCCTGCTATGTGCAGACCCCGCTAGGCTATGTGCGTGGGCTGGTTTTGGTTGTAAGTGGATCTGAATGTTAATGAATGCGAAGTATTGTTAAAGTATCTTTGTGTTATCTGAATTGGTTATGTTTACTGCTGAAGCGTATCTGTGATGATTATTTAATTGCGAATGTATCTGTGATGATTATTTAATTGCGAATGTATCTGTGTTTTGGCATAAGTATATCTGTGATCTATTATTAGCTGCGATTATAAGTGCTCTGTGATGGTATTTGGTAATTCACACGTGGATGCGAATGTACTAATTAGATCTGATAGCTGTTTTCTAGTTATATGCTAATTACACTGTTGAAAGGGCTATGAATAGACTCCTTTTGTGTGAACCTCATAAGTTATAATACAGATCTACCTCACATTACCTACTCTCTCCCAGGGTGTGGAAACTTGGTTCTAGCACCCTCCCATACTACTTGGGGTGAGACCTTGGCCTGCGCAAGTAGGTCATTGCTGAAAGGGCCAGTAGTATAGGGGTTTGTTGGAAAACCTTAACCTCCGAACCTAGGTTAGGACCCCTCAATCCAACACATCCCTATCTGAAATAGATAGATTGAAAAATGAAAACAAAGACCTGAAGAAGTTGGTGCAGATATGTGATGAGAGAGAACATGGTTACACAAAGGAAATCATTATCCTAAGGACACAACTTGAAGAAGCATGGAGAATAGAAAAGGTGATGAAGAATCAACTGAATAAGAAAGAGGTACATTGTGAAAGATTAGAATCTAGAATTATTTCAGCTAGAAGAAAGTTAGATGAAAACAACAGGTTGTTTGAGAATTTAAGAGAGGAGATAATCCATGAAGGACTCAGAAGAAAATATAAATAGCTCAAAGGAAGTCATAGAAGACAATGAAGCAACCCTAAAACTACCATTAGAGTAAGGTACACGTAGAGTAAACAATAAAGAAACAAACAAAACAAAGAAGCAACAAAAAGATCCAAAGAACGAGTTGAATAAAATGATTTTTGCAAAAAGGTCATTTCCTCCTACAATTGAGTTGAAAAAATTCAGAATATCTCAAAGGAGATTCTTTGCTCTTGAAAAATATATCAAGTGTTATTCTTGCCATGGACCTCAACATGTAGCAGTAGATTGTAAGACAAAGCAAGTCAAAACCTATCAGCAATAGTTGCAACAAAAAAAAGTCTCCCTCAAGCATGTAAACGGAGAAATCAATAATACACTAGGTACACCAATAATTTCTATGGATATTTCTATTTGTGCAATGAATTTGGACATCAAACTATTAAATGTAAACTATTTATAAATAAGAGCACAAGAATTCACACACAATTTCCAACATATATTGGTCAAATAAAATGCTGTTTGTGTAGCAATATTGGACACACAGCCAAAGAATGCGAGCTATTATATACCCTAAAGAGTTATAGACAAAATAATGACATTTAAAGTAGACCAAACAATGAAGGAAATGAAAATAACAGAAGACAATATTTGAAAGTGTGGAAGAGAAAGGAAAAAGAGCGACCTGTGACTTCATGATAAAATGAAGTCGACATAATCCTAGGGGGAGTTGCTCATGGAAGAAATGAAGAACTTGGTTTATGTTAGAGCAACATCAACTCAAAGGAGAGAAGCCCCAAGAATGCCTTAGAGGTGGAAAAAGAAATGATGAAGAATTGTAGATATGGCTAAACAATTTATAACATCAACGCAACATGTGTTTTCTATGCCAAAATCTTCACTAGGGGCCCACAATAGCAACGACTCAAGGAAGGCTATGATAAAATCCTCGTGTACTTTACAACGAGGCCATGGATCTATCTGTGCATTTAATCCTCATATCATGAACTTTGTATTGGTAAGGAGCTCATAGGATCACAGTTATTAAGTGGGAGACAGGGTGCCCTTGTATGTCAAAAGGGTTCACCCCTTTCAGAATTGCAGTGGGACATATCGTTATTTTGACTTGCCTTTCTGTCCTCCAGATCACGTGACTGAAAATAAGGAGGCTCTTAGAGAGGTATTAAATGGTGATCACATGGTTGACCTAGGTATTGGTTAAAATTATGGGTGGACAAAGATACCAAATCCCATATAAGTGAAGACATAAATTCACGTGTTACTGAAGATTATTCTGTTAAGAACTAGGTCCATAAGGTGAGGAGACATCCCGTGAACAAGGTGAGGACAATTGCGCATGTGACTATGTGCCTCCATCCTAACATCACTATCAACGACACTGCCAATAGGAGAGTGAGAAGATTGAGAATTGTGGACGTGAGAGAAAGAAATAATAATAAGAGGGTTGAATCTGAATCTCCATATGAGGTGTTGGGAGTATCAATGGTTGCATCTCCCCAAGAAATCAAATTAACTTACAAAAATTTGGCACTTAAATACCAAACAAATGTCAACAAGGATGAGCTTGTCAGATCCATGGCTCTGATTCACATCAATTTGCTCCTCTTGAGATTACCTTTTTCTTTGTAAACCATAAATAAAGAGATGTTATTGTTGGACATGACGAACTCGATCTACTCTGGTCATAGAAAAATAATGATGGCTTTATTATTCAACCCATGTTTACAAAATATTGGAGATGAAATTAAAAGTGCATTAGCAATTTACCATGGGGTCGATGCTAAGAAGTGGAGAAGATTTCCTTAACCGTAACTCTGGAAAAATATCGTCTGATTTCCATTGTGAAGAAAACATTCAAAGAAACACGTACAGATGAGAGCAAGAATTTAGTTGCATAATGGAACGTTATGGATCTGTGTCGTATTATTCTCTTATACATTACATTATTCTTGATATGGCTCAACATTATTCCTGGGGGCGTTGCTGTGATATTCCAGACGCTTTGCAGATGAAGCAGATTTTGATGAATGATGGCAACGTTACATTATTGGCAGAGTGGATAGGTTATCAAATAATACAGCTGGTGAATGGTATTATAAAGCATATGTCATGAGCATAACAACACATAGGGCGGTGATATTATAATGCTATAGAATAACACAATGTTAATGCTTTTGTATTATAATGTATAGTGCAATGAAACTATTTTATAACGTATAGTGAAAAGTTGGTATCATTACATATCTTATCATATCTAGGTTGTTTTACCCCCCGCGTGCCAACATTTATTCCAAAAATGGACAATCATTCTCATTTTGGCCATCTTCCTCGTTCGTTGTTCTTTTCCAATTCACGACTGCAATTACCATTGAACCACCATCACATTAAGTATCCACCATTTCTTTTAAACCATGAGAGGATATGTTATGCGTCATGAGATGGTGGGAATTGGAATTCTACAAGTAAACACAGAGGCGATGATGATTTTCCAAGAAGCAGGATGGTTGACTTACTTCGAGCTCCTTCAAGGATTTTACATTGGAGTGTGCTTCGAAATTTGCACGAACATTCCAAAGGTCCTTTGGCCGTGGTAAGTGGTCTTCACATTCTAGTCACAGAAGACGTTATTTCACATGTAAAAGGGTTCTCCATGGAGGGTGAACGCTAGTTTGAGCGATGAACTATGGCCAATAGAATGCGCTTAGATTTTCTAGTGGCCAATGAGACTATTGAATGCACAAGCAAAGGTGTTAAGTGGGTATTTTCTAAGCACATTTGTTGAAGATTTGATGCTCTTTATTCCATTAACCATTATGGAGGGAGGCATCCAATGTGAGGAGCACACATTTTCTAAGCACTTGCATTGAAGAATTTTAAAAAGACTTCGTAGAATAACCCTCAAAATTTTCCGCGAGTTTCCGCATTGGATTGGGCTGAACACGGTGACCTAGGGTTCAACTCCATATAAAAAAAAAACCAACAATGGAATGATGCGTGTTAAGAACAAAATGCATATTTCTTAAGGTCTCCTTGATAATGTACGTTCCATGTCTACAGTCATGATGATCCAAGAGAAAGGAGATTATGCTATACTAGTCTCTAGGAATTTTGATAAATCAATTTTTATTTTTGAGGATTGAATATGATTAAAGTACCTGCGACCTTATTTTTCAATCGGAAAATGCAACCTAAATTCAATGTATAATCTTCTATATGCTCTGCAACCTTGGTTAGTCAAGCTTATCTCAAGTAGAAGGTCGAAATATCGAAAGAGGTTTTGTTTAATCTTTATGTTTTTTTGGATATGGTTATTATCTTATTGGAGTAATTTGGAAGCAATCTTGAAGCCCATCGTAATACATGTAGACCTAAATATTATATCTTCTAGAATTTCAGAGATCAAGACATGAATAAGAGGTTAGTGATACATAATGAAGATTGGTTATGGTCATCTATAGTCCTGCAAGTATTAATCAACTGCAAGATTTCATTAGAGCAAGAATATTATCTGTGAGAGCATCTCATTTATTAGAACATTAAACTAACTCTGAGGTATTCAATGAAGAAGACCTTTGAAATGTTTGCACAGAAGTTGGCATGTTATCCATCCCAGTAGAGCGTGATTATGTACTTCATCAAGGTTTTATGAAGCCAATAAAATTATATGTTTATTTAATTCATTTAATTATCTCTTCATTATAGTGTTCATATCCTCTCACAACAATGTGTTTATTATTTGGAGAGCATTACTTGGAACCTATTGTTTATATACATGCAATTATAATTCCTTACAAAGTGTTCTCCCAACAACATTCTTGCAATATTTTAGCAAGTGTTATCACAACAGTGTTCTACAATGCTCCTCTAATTTTAATACATTTTGAAGAAATTTTTATGTGTCATATAGAGCAGTGTTCATCTTGAAGCAACATTCATTCAATTTGGAGTAGCACCAACAAGCCATATGAAGTGGCATTCACTCAATGACATAATGAACAATGTTTATGTGGAACAAGGCATTGCACGTTAGAAAGCAGTAGCGCAATGATGGAAGCTACACTGAGGACTCTTTTACAAGCTACAATACATTTTTAACCCCCTTTCCATTGATGTCAAAGTGGGAGGTAATCAACGGAAGGAAGACACTACTCAGAAAAAAAATTGGGAGGAAAAATGTGCTGCCATCAATGCCAAAGGGGGAGACTGTTGGAAATATTTTCATTGATGGAAAAGGAGTAGATAAATATCAAAAAATGTATACAAAAGAAATGGCAAAGACAAAGAGCAGAAACAAGGTATGCAAGAGAAACAACATGGAAGAGGAGAAATTCAAGGAACAACAAGAAAATGAGTAGGAAGATATGCAACAATAAGGGACAAAGGTGCAACGTATATACTGGTGGTTTGGTAGAACATTGACGTTGGAATTTTGATTGAACTAAATTGTTGTGATGCAAAGGAAATAATCCAAGTCAAAGACAAATATTTTTGTGATGCATTAATGATATATATTGTTATTTGATATTGGCATTTAGTTGATGCAATTAATCTTTACATGTGGCTGAAATTAATATTGGAATATTTATTTATTTTTGTGGTATAATATTAAAGATATGAAGGATTTGGAAACAAATGAGTGGAAGGAAAAGAGTCAAGACTATTCATTTCATATTCCTATGTGGGATACAAACAACCAACAATCTTTATAAAATATGTTATTTTGGAAAGCATTGTTGGTGAGAGAGTGGGATAATTTGTGAGAGTTTATTGAGGTGTTATGCATGAGATTACCTTACACACATGAAGTTGATGTGAAACAAATTTGAAGAGGAGAAGATGCATAAATAAATATGGAAGTATGCATAATTGATGACCAGGTAAATCAACATATTGTTTTAATTTTGTGTGAGGGGATTGTGGTATTATTTCAAGTTGTATCTTGATAAATATTCATTTGGAGCTGGTTGAGGTAGGAGCCTTCTATGGGTTGTAGCCCGCGAAAAAAATATGGGAGTTGGAGCTTCCTTGCATGTTGTAGCTTGCAGAAATTTGAGGTAGCAACCTCCTGTAGGTTGGAGCCTACAGAAAATCAGATATAATAAGGAGTAGGAGCTTTCCTTTACTTCACAACAATAATAAATTCATGGTTTTCTCCCTTATGGGTTTCCACTTATATCTGGTGTCCATAAGCATTATTATTATGTGTTGATGTGATGTATTGGTCTGCTTATTACTTCCTGTTCACATATTCAGTTTGGTGATCATTATTTGTTAAGATGCTCATGTAATGGTTTAGTTAATGAGTTTAATGAAAATAATTTTAATGTCCATGAATGGACTAAGATGATTCACCCCCCCTCTCATTTTTGTCAAGATTTCATCACGATGTTCCTTTTATTTGGTCTAATGAATGTGGCGAGTCCTTCCAACTGTTAAAAAAAAACTAGTTGAAGTGCCATTCCTCAAGTTTCCTAACTAGTCTAAACAATTCCATGTACATGTCTATGCATCAAACATTGCAGTAGGAGTAGTCCTAGCACAACCCGATGATGAATTAATATACCATCCAAATTCCTACACTAGTCGAAAACTCAACAAAACTGAAAGAAACTACTTGACAACAAAATATGATGCCTCAACAATGATTTTTTATCTACAGAAGTTTCTACATTATCTCCTAGCAAACCCTTTCATATTTTACATCAATCATCAAGCACTAAAATATATTGTAAATAAACCAATTCATGAAGGACAAATTTGTCGATGGTTACTTTTATTTCAAGAATTTGAATTCAATGTCATTGTACAACCAGATAAAAACAATGCTAGTCCCAATCATCTATCTCAACTAGAATCTCAAGAGGAATTGACCGATATCAACAATGATCTTCTAGATTCATATTTATTCGGAATTGAAGCAATTCCATAAGAACTTGATGAAATTGCTAAATTTCTACATACTGGTAAAACACCTGACAGATTATCGAAAAAGTAGAAAAATACACTTGCAATTAAAGCAACACCATATATACTAATAAATGGAAAATTATATAAGATTGGAATCAATGAAGTAATTTGAATATGTGCCTTAGAACATGAAAGAGAAGAAATCATCGAAAAACACACAAAGGGGAAGCTAGAGGACACTCTCAAGGAGAAACAACTGCACGAAGAGTAATGAAAGTAGGAGTTTGGTGGCCGAAATTATTTCGCGATTGCTGAAAATATGTACACAAATGTGATATATATCTAAGAAACGGATGACCACTACTGAAACACCAAATTCCCTTACACTCAATTGTTCTATCGTTACCCTTTGAGATATGGGTGATCGAATTTGTCATCCCATTTCCTAAAGAGCCAAGCGAACATGTGAAAAATATATAATAACAAAATTAAAGTATTTAACAAAGTGGATAGAAGCAGAGCCAGTCCATTCATGCACTAAATAAGTAGTAGCCAAATTTGTATATGAAAACATAGTAACTTGATTCGGCTGCCCCTTGGTTCTGATTAGCGACAAAGGAACACATTTTTTAAATGCGACAATACAAGTATTAACAAATAATTTCATGATCGATTATCAAAATACTACTGCATATCATCCACTAGAAAATGGTGCTGTTGAGTCACTCAATAAAACTTTACATAAAGGACTAATGAAAATATGCAATGTAGACAGAGATGGTTGGGATGAAAAAATTCCAAAGATTTTATGGGTGTATATCATTGCGTATAAGCAGTCGATGGGATAAATGCCATTCAAACTTGTTTATGGACAAGAAGTCTTCGTTCCATTCCATTGTTCGACAATCACACAAACTATATCGACTATTTTAAAATACACTACAAAGTTATAAACATAACTACTCATACAACTACATCAACTAGAGGAAGATCCACTTTGTGCTCTCTATCATGAACAAATCAATAAAGAACAATAAAAATCATGGCATGACAGTAACCTCCAAGCTAAATATTTTCAAGTTGCTAACTTAATGTTATTATATGACAACAAACTAAAAGGAAAACAAAAGAAACTCGAAATTTCATGGCTGAGACCTTTTGTCATTGAATACATTCAACCTTCTGGATCCATCCAACTAAATACTTTATAGGGACACATTTTCAAATCACTTGTTAATGGTGCCTAACTTAAACAATACAATTATTAGTAACATTTGGCATATTTATCCATAGGATTAGTATTGAATAGGCTAACTGGCCACATGTAAAACATTAACTTTCTAAATAAAATTATCAAAATTATTAAAAATTTTAACTATTGAATTTTTGTCTTTTTATTTAATTAGTAAGTTATTAAAACAAATAGTTATAACATAAGCAATATAAAAATAACCGGCATAACAACGAGATATTTAAAGGGATAAAAAATAATGAAATAAATATGCAGAAACAATGGAACAAGAAATTGACCTCTGTAGTCTCCTTATGAAAAAGAAAAGTATGGAATGACATCAGTCTAGAGACGAGAGACATATAGAGCACAAAGAAAGAAACCAACCTCAAACGAGAAGGAAACATCCTATGGACCAAACTCACAAGGTATGATTCGAAAAACTAGAGATTCAAGATAAGAGTCTCATCCACTCAACTAAAGGAAGTTCCAGGAAACCAACCATTAATAAATATTCAGCACACGACCCTGATAATGTACTACATAAAATACAAAAATCGGGATCCAAGAACCAAGACACTCAAGTATGACTGCCTTTTCTTGACACGTTTCATGCTCCTTATGTGAAATCATTATCAAACGTAAAAAAAAAAAAAATCATTTCAAATCACTCCGCAATTATTTACCACCCTGCAGGGGAGGTGGTGAGCAGACAAAATGCACATGCCATGTGACGATCAAGGATAAAATAAAATGTCGATGAGAAATTCCAACGAAGAGAAACCGAGTGATAATTATTTAACAATTAATTCAACCTATATAAAAATTAATTAAGGTTAGGGCCTGATAAAAACATTGGCTGAAGTATCAATTGATGTTCCCTATGATATAAAAGACATTCTGAATATCCCAAGTCCAATAATTTCCAATTATGTGCTCTTGGATTTCTTGTGAACCAAATAATTCCGAAATGATTTCGCTATGGCCAAACACAAAATTCATTCAAAAGATGAATAAATTACAGTTGAACCATGCACCAAGGCCAGATTCGACCTTGCCGGGAAAACAAAGCTAGAAAGGCCCATGCACAACAATCGGTGGGAGAAAATTGATGAAAAATCATGGGAAAAGCACTTTGAATCTTTACAAAATGGGATATAACAAGATATGAATGGAATCCATAGGAATAATTTCTAAAAAAATCATGGATTCACAACCCTTGGTGCACCTCTAGTGGTAGACTTACATAGGATGAAAGAAGATGTTGCTAAGTATGTAATTAGGATATATCACACCAAAAAGCTCTGGCTTGGCCAACCTCAACCAATTTCTAAAATTTTTATCCATTTAATTACAAGCCTCCCCTATAGATGAGAAAACGTATCAACTACAACAGACAATACTAAATGGCTCATGCAGCTTGCTAACGGACCATCAGGAAAGGATTCTAGAGGTCTAGTGATGAGTTAGGTCTAGGACACTCTTATCAGATGGGTATGCACAATAGTCTCTTTGTGTCTTACATTGATTGGTCGAGCTTCTAATGTCAAAATAATGATGCCTGAGGCTATTGGTGAAATAGCGAAATCATACAAGAAACACAACTGGGCTGAATTTGTAGCATACCTTCTCAAAGAAAATTTCCAAAGATTCCAAAATTCAAGTAAGGCCATCCGTTTTACTTCTCTGTTAATTTGGCTAGCCATGAAGTCTATCCCTCAGGTCAGGGAGTAAAATTTCCTGAAAAAATATGTACCCCTTGTGTTTAATTTTAGTATTTTCTCGCATAACTAGTCGGGTAAACCCCAGTCTGTAGGACCCCTTGAACTTTTTAGAAACTAGTTGCTCCATATAAAAGATAGATCCAATAACTGGCAAGTTCCTTAGCACGTTTGACAAACCCTACCCCCATGCTCTCACATTCAGTTATCCTTAGACTATACCAAAGTATGGTATACTAATTTCCCATAAATCGACTCCTAGGAACTCCTGTACTAGCCTATCGTTGAACATATATTTGATGAACATTCTTGGTAGTCTAAAAATAGCTATAACATCTTAGCTAGAGTATTTTATTCCTCTCATGATATTATTACCCCCTGATTAATGCCGAAGTAGAAGAAGAGGCAAAAGTGGTCCTATATTTGCAACCTTTTAAAGTTGATTTGTCATTTCCTTTAATTGAATCTTCCAATAAGTCTTCCCACAAAGCGTCTAGTAGAAAAAATCATCAACAAAATGGAACATCCACCGACACACAACATCAACAAAATGGTGCTTCAGTCCGAGACAAGTAGGTTAATGATGAAAGAAATAAAAAGTCAATTGATCTAATAGAAGGCACTCCTATCAGTTCCTGGACTCATGTTATATAATAAAATCATCAAACAGAGTAAAATCAGCCTAAAAAGAATAATTCAGATCATATTCACTCTAAGAATAAACAGATGGAGAAAAACTAGTCTGAAGACAACCTGTCAGAGTAGGAGTAGTCTGATCATGATCAATCAAGAAAAGAACACTCTTAACATAATTAGTCAGAGCACGACGACATGAAGTCAAAGGAGAATCACTTCGAGCATTCTAAGTCAGAGGAAAGTCATAAGAAACAAAATTAGTCAGATAACCAAGATAGTTTTGAAGGAAATTCAAGAGACAACTCGACTGAGCGAACCCATTTAGATGAAACAATCAAACATTATAATCAATAGAAAATGGATGTGTTGAAAAATCATCAACAAGAATAATTTTATGAGGTTCCAGTTACCAATACAAAACTATGAATAATCCAACAAGTACCAAGCCTGTTCTAACTACAATTCCTGCTACAGATCCAATTAAAAGAAGCGCACAAAAAACCAAAGATAAAAAGGAACGAGTCAATTTCCACTAAGTATGAAAACATTAGAATTTCTACTGACAAACAATTTTTTCATATTTAGAGTAGTATGTTAAGGCTACCAATAATAGGTTGCAGAAAAGAAAGAAATATTCCAATAAGCTTCAATGCAAAAAAGAACGAGAAAGGGAGACTTGGTCGACGTGTCAATGTTAGGTAGCAAAAAAATTTCACATTCCCACAAAAAACAAGGCTGATTATCATCTCGTTTCTATTCAAAAATTGGTAGAGAAATTGGTTGATCATAATGCTCATATCATCGCACAAATATAAGAACTGCAAGCCTGACCCACAATTGTCGAATTTCCCAAGTTTAGAGAGATTGTACAAAAGGCTCATGAGGAATTCGTACAAGCCAAAAGATATTGGAGAACAAAATTGACAGAGAAGATCCTCTCACAACCCATTAAACAAATGGCCCACCTATTTGGCTAATAATTACACCGGAATCAAGGCCCAATAATTTCTTATGTTGAGAAAAAATACTGAGAGGGGGGGGGGTGAATCAGTATTTAGACCTGATTGAATTTTTTATTTTTTATTTTTTTTATCAGAGATCTTATTATGCATTTAATTCTTTACTTAGATTATTGCATCATTTATTCATCAGAATTTTAGTAAGCAGTAAGCATGTGTAGTAATACCAGAATAAGCCATCACACATAAGCAACACACATGAACATCAATATTTAAGGTGGAAACCCAATTTGGGAGAAAACCACCGCTATTGTCGTCTCTGTCTTCAATATTTATTATAAAGAAAACTTCTTACAATTTTTGTGTTGGCGCATACTTATACCAGCACGCAGGCACCCACCTACAGAAGGCTACAACCTTCTCTCGTTCTCCAGTCACTACTGGAAGGGAGCTCTATTAGCCCCCCTATGAAATTCTTGACAAGCAAGCTGGGGGATGAATTGTTTTGGAGACCTTCAAGGAATGCATCTCCCTTGAAGACGCATCATCCTTGAGGTCTCTATGTGCTTTGCCTTATCCAAACCCCCTCTGCTGTTTCCCTAGCTCAAAGCCTTTATTCCCTCCTTTACCCCTGCGAAATACATCAATTCCCCTTCTTTTCCCTTTATCCGAATTCCCTCTCTTCCCCCCCAAGATTCCCCCTCTCTATGTCTAAATCCCCCAAAATCCCCTTTAAATTTCCCCATCTCCCTTATTTCCCTAGTTTCCCCCTCCATCTCCCCTACCGTTACCCTTTGATTGCCCCCAAAACGCATTAAAAATGAATTAAAATGATAAATTTTATGTTTTTGGGTCTTAGCCCTTCTTCTGATAGCCCCGCGCCCTTTTCCCTCCATAGAACCCGGCGCCGTGACCGAAGCGTTTCCCCTGCGGGGGCTTTACTCCATCCGTAGAGTCAAACCATGGAGCCCTCGTAGTTGACTCCTCGGGATGTGGGAAAACCTGATCGAACGACTGTTATTCACTACAGGGGGTCGCTCCAAAATTCCCGTGCCCGTACAACTTGGCCCCCCGCAGTTCATCTCCACCATCCGTTTAAATCCACGGATCGACGGTTCATAGCCAGAGCGCTTCGGGCACATTTTCCACCGTTGATCCGTCCCAGATCTAATGGCGCGGTGCTCGCCCGAAATGGTGGTCCCCACCCCGCTTTCGCATTTCAAAACCCACCGGTAAATTCCGCACCGCTCATCTGCGGACGACGGTTTTCCTCCATCACCCAGCGATTCCATACATTACCTGCCACGTGTCCGAGTGTACTATTTTAAAACCACCCATTTCGCACATTATCTCCCAGACGAAAGCCAAGCAGCGGAATTCACCTCGGCCGTCAGATCTTGGAGCCCTCATCCAACGACGCTCATTCGACGAAGTTGTACCCTGTCTAACCCCGCCCATTGTACCCACTGGCCCACTGTCCGTTACTCCCTGCCGTCGATCTCCGCCCGATCGACGGTTCAGATCTGTCCATGCATCGTTGACCATTCCATGGTCTCCCGCCTCGCCCCGTCACCCCGTCTCGCCACGTCACCCCACGTGCATCCTTCGTACACACTCTCGTTCCATTGCATACAATTGGTGCATTTTCATGTGTTTTCATTCGTTTTTCACGTATATTTGCTCTGTGTTCCGTCAACCTCCACCAGAGCGATTTTCACCGTTTCCTCTGCAAATTTCTCCACCGTTTCGTCTGCATGGCCTCTTCCTCCATCCACACTACATCCATTTCCCCGTCCATGCTTTCTCTTCACAGGTTTCAGGTTTTGCAGGGTTTTCAGCAGGGAATGATTGCCATGTTGCACGATCTCTGTCACAGTGACGGGGTGATCGTAGAAAACCATGTGCAGAGGTTGCATTCAGAGCCTGATGTTACAGGAAGCGTCTGAGGGCTGCTTACGCCATAAATTCATCAACGGACAGATTTTAAAACTCTACCAACCCTCCGGCGCCATTGAAGCTCAAATTTCACAGACAAGGTCAGCAGAGAGCTTGAGGCAGGAAATGGAAGACTCATAAGCTTCTGCAGAGATTTTTAGAAGGCAAAGGTACAGATTTGAAGACCCCGTGGATCCCTTGGACGGTCCAATGCACAGAGAGATAATATTATCAGGTTTTCCATATCAGCAGAGCATTCTCCCATGAAAGGACATGGTACACATCATTTTTCAGTCTACATTGTGCCTCGAATAAAGATTTACACCCTTTCAGCAGTCCTTTACCGTCAAAAGCATTTGTTACACGGTATGGAGACCCTAACATCATTATTTCACTAGTTATCCAGTCAACAGAGAATGGCAGTAGTTCTCCAGCCAGAGTACCAGAAGTAATTGCACAGATTTAAAGCAGAATGGGTTGCGACCTTCCTCCTCTTCTGAGCATTAATTCTTCATTTAATTCTTCACCTACCATCTTCTGCTCTGTTTTTTCCTATAAGAATCTAGAAGAACACATTGTAAAGGTTGTTGTTGTTGTTCAGTTGTTGGGCATCTGCTGTTAGAGGGATTCATTCCGACTGTTAGAACAATCTTGGGAGGGAGTAGCAGAGTAGTTGTATGTAATAGGCTGGGAGGAGAAAGTCTGGACTATATTAGCTATTGAGCTTAGTGTACATGACTGGTTTTGCATCAATCAATCAAAGCACATTTCATAGGATCCTGGTCTATTACTATTGGTGATGTTTTTCTAACTCTGTATATCACATTTTCATACTGTTTCATGTTCTTCTGGTAGGCAACAGAAGTATAACACAGGATTCACCCTTGCTAGGTGCCCTATGTTTCCTGCTCTCCCTACCTGTAATGTTTTCTGCTTTATGTGTAATCTAAGAGAAAATTCATGTGGTTTAACCAATGCAGTGGATGTTATTGCCTGCTGGCTGATGTATGAACTTGTGGGTCTGCTGCTTGGATGTTCCTTCGTCAATATTATCTCTGTTTTCCCTTGGAGTTGCTAAAGCAGACCTGGAGTTAAATGACCTCTGGTCCGATCTATAAGCAACCCCTTTGTCCCCCTTCGAGAGCTGCCTTTGAGTATGTCCAAGCAGGTCTGGAGTTAAATGACCTCTGACCTGATCTATAGACAAAAAATTGGTTGTCTTTCCTTCTTCCACTTTCTCTCCTTAATGTTCCATTCCACCATCTGCCTAAAAGATCCTTTAGTGTAGATGATTTTCCCTTTGAAAGCCTTGGCTAGTGGATGCAAGTAATTTCCTTTCATGACTCCATAGCCCAATGGATGGCACTGTCTTGGCCTATCCTCTTTGCAGAAGCCTCCTGCTATTTTGTTTCCTTTCTCCCATTATTTTCTCAGTCTATGATCTCCTGACCAACCCAGCAACCAACCAACCAAACCATTTAAACCCCCCATTTGTGCTTCATACCTAGCCTAATATCTCAATTTGAGCTTTCAAAGATATATCATTCTTGCTCTATTTGGAGAGATACCTCTTCGGGTCCAGGAGGGCTAGATCCTAGGGCCCAAAAGTGGTTTTGGTGTTGTCTCATCTTTTGGTCTTGCCAATCTGGCCAAAACATGGGAACACCAACATAATGGCGACTCCACTGGGGACTTGAGTGCATTTCACCTCAAACATTTTAGGGCACTCATAGACCCAAGATCTCTGGTTAGATTGGCATTCACATTGCTGATGGTGTACAACATCCTACTTCAAATGTTCATATACATCCACCTGGCGACTCCACCCTCCATAATCCTCGAAGACTCCACTGGAGGAAGAACCTGAAAGATGGCGAGACCTCATAGAAGGGTAGAACATACTGGTTGGATTTGGTTTAAAGAGTTTATTGTTTTTGTCCATCACTATGTCCTGTCCTATTTTAAGCCAAATTGAGTGTACAAAGATGAAACCCACACTGAATGTGGGAAATACCTCAAGCCTCAATCTGCAGACCGTGAGCAGACCTGTACTCCTGTGAAGAAACTGGTGGAACAAGAAGCTCATGTTGTATCTCCCACCCTTCAAGAAGCTTCAAGCAGCCATGAGCCCATTGTTACACCACCCACACCTACAAAGGTCATAGAAAGATATAAGCCTCTGGTTTTACCTCTTTTCTTCGAACCCCTGCCTGCAGAACTTATTAACCAGCTACCTCATTTTGACGGGGAAAATAAAAGGGCCATTGCCAAGGAACATGTTCAAAACCTTGAGGATTTACTTGAGCTGTATGAAATAGAAGAAGATGATGTGTGCATTAGAATGTTTTCCTTGTCATTGCAAGGAAATGTTAAGAGTTGTTTCAAATGCCTTCCAGTGGCAAGCATTTTCAGCTTTCATCAATTTTCTCGAGTTTTCCTTGATAGATGGGCAGCCCCGAAAAACGCTCTCCTCATCCTAAAAGAATATCAGAATTTGAGAAGGCAGCCAGGGGAGACAGTGCAGAAATTTTCAGCCAGGTTCAATAAGGTATATGATGCAATGCCTTCTGATATAAAACCACCTTTGGGATGGGCTTTATTGCACTATCCAAGTTCTTTTGACCCCGAGGTGGAATTCCATATAAGGCAAAAAGAGCCTTTGAGCCTGGAGGAAATACAGGATATAGAAATCACTGTCGAATACAACATACAGTGCAGGGAAGAAAGATTACAAGCAGCAAGGAAGGACCGAACAGAGAAAACAACACAGATCTCTTTAGAGGACAAGCTGGAAAGACTGATAGAGACTGCCAGTTCCTTGCTGAAAGAAAAAGAGCAAGAATATGAGGCCGAAACCAGAGAGGATGATTGGAGAAGACCTAATCCTTGTCCTCAAAAGAGACAAATCAGATCACTGCAAGACAGAAGTTACATGCAAAGCATGTATGAGGAGCCAGAGCTTAGATCAGAAAATGAACTTGCAGACTATTTTGTAGAAAGACTCAATAAGAGTTCTGAAGACTTGGTGGATAACAATGCTTGTAATTATGATTTCTCTGATGATGATCTGACTGATGATAATTTTTCCCAAAGGGAAACTGAGCTTGCAAGGCCATCATCAGTAGCTTCATGGGAGGAAGGTCACGACCATCAACTTCAGGAAAACGATGAGCTAATTCAGGCCATCTATGATACTGATGGAGAAAGCGTTGAGAGCATGATAGCAGACGAAGATTCTTTGAATCTTCTGTCTGCTTCATATTCGAACATCAGTTATACTTGCCAAGAGGATGGTAGCCAGTAGCTCTCCAGCACAGAGGACAAGGAGGAAAAAGATGAAGAAAGTCTTGAGCGGAATGAATCTCCCGAGCCTTCTCCAAAAAGGATTGAGGTAATCAAAGAAACCCCCGCTCAAGAATGTGTTAATTTTTTCACAGAGTTCCAGCAGAACCAACCTGCGTTACTGGAGGACAACACAGTCAAATATAACGAACCCTCTGGCTCAGGCTGCAGTGAAGATGAGGTAGATCCCCTTTCCCATAGACATCTTTGTCTTGATCAGGAAGAGGAGGAGTGCGATTACAAAGGCCTCTCTACAGATGCAGTGATTGAAACTTCCCAGGATGCAGGCAGCCTACTAGCCATGAGAGGTTTTGAAGAAAAAGGTTTACATCATGTTTTTGTTGATCCTATGGCAGAATATATGGAGGCCCTGATTGGCTCAGTTCCTGAAGCGTGGATTTTCTGCAAGAGTCGTACATACCAGAAGTGGTCACTACTGATGGTGACCTCAATGTTGAAGAACCACACGCAGAGTACCCTGTGGTTATCTCTGATAGGCAGCCAGTCCTCATATCCTTTTTTGTTATTGCTTGACTGGATGCATTGGCATTATTGTATTACCTAGTACATTAGAGATTTCCAATTAGAGTAGGGTAGGTAGGAAGTCTGAAATAAAGCTCAGCCTGTGAGCGTGTAGTTAGTTGTTTTTATTTTCTGCAAAGTCCAGCAAGTCAGATAGTCTAATCCTGGCTTGACTGTTTCCAATTTCTGTCTTAGAATGTAGGTGAAGGAACCTGTTGGACAGTTTAATCCCAGCAGGTATTAGATTAGGTAGAGAAATGGATGAGGCCAACAGTCTAATCTAGCCTCATGGAGAAATAAGGGTAGATTTAGAGTAGGTTTGTTTTTGCTTTCAAAATAAAATAATGTAAAGGGTCTGCTAGTTCAAATGCACCCAAGGGAAAATTGTAGAACTGTAGTTTGGGTAGGTAGATTGGTTGGGAAATATTTTTGTTGATGTTTCTATCATATTGTGGCAGCTAAAATCAAAGAAGAAAGATGGCTTATGACAGCAGGCATCTGGCCTACTCCAAAGATCATCTCTAGTTTCTTGATTCCTCCAAGGAGCAGCCATCCCCATGTGGAGCCACTATTAGCCCCCCTATGAAATTCTTGGCAAGCCAGCTGGGGGCTAGTTTGTTTTGAGCCTACAAGGAATGCCTTTCCCCTGAAAACCCATCCTCCTTGAAGTCTCTCAATTGTTGTGCCTAATACAAATCCTCTCTGCTAGTACATTGCTCAAAAAGGGCCTATTATTCCCTCCTTTACCCCTGCGAAATACATCAATTCCCCTTCTTTTCCCTTTATCCGAATTCCCTTTCTTCCCCCCCAAGATTCCCCCTCTCTATGCCTAAATCCCCCAAAATCCCCTTTAAATTTCCCCATCTCCCTTATTTCCCTAGTTTCCCCCTCCATCTCCCCTACCGTTACCCTTTGATTGCCCCCAAAACGCATTAAAAATGAATTACAATGATAAATTTTATGTTTTTGGGTCTTAGCCCTTCTTCTGATAGCCCCGCGCCCTTTTCCTTCCATAGAACCCGGCGCCGTGACCGAAGCGTTTCCCCTGCGGGGGCTTTACTCCATCCATAGAGTCAAACCATGGAGCCCTCGTAGTTGACTCCTCGGGATGTGGGAAAACTCGATCGAACGATTGCTATTCACTACGGGGGGTCGCTCCAAAATTCCCGTGCCCGTACACCTTGGCCCCTCGCAGTTCATCTCCACCGTCCGTTTAAATCCATGGATCGACGGTTCATAGCTAGAGTGCTTCGGGTGCATTTTCCATCGTTGATCCGTCCCAGATCTAACGACGCGGTGCTCGCCCGAAACGGTGGTCCCCACCCCGCTTTCGCGTTTCAAAACCCGCCGGTAAATTCCGCACCGCTCATATGCGGACGACGGTTTTCCTCCATCACCCAGTGATTCCATACATTACCTGCCGCGTGTACGAGTGTACTATTTCAAAACTGCCCATTTCGTGCATGATCACCCGGACGAAAGCCAGACAACGGAATTCACCTCGGCCATCAGATCTTGGAGCCCTCATCCAACGACGCTCATTCGACGAAGCTGTGCCCTGTCTAACCCCGCCCATCGTACCCGCTGGCCCACTATCCGTTACTCCCTGCCGTCGATCTCTGCCCGATCGACGGTCCAGATCTGTCCATGCATCGTTGACCATTCCATGGTCTCCCGCCTCGCCCCGTCACCCCGTCTCGCCACGTCACCCCGCGTGCATCCTCCGTACACACTCCCGTTCCATTGCATAAAATTGGTGCATTTTCATGTGTTTTCATTCTTTTTTCACGTATATTTGCTCTGTGTTCCGTCAACCTCCACCAGAGCGATTTTCACCGTTTCCTCTGCAAATTTCTCCATCGTTTCGTCCGCATGGCCTCTTCCTCCATCCACACTACATCCATTTCCCCGTCCATGCTTTCTCTTCACAGGTTTTAGGTTTTGCAGGGTTTTCAGCAGGGAATGATTTCCATGTTGCACGATCTCTGTCACAGTGACAGGGTGATCATAGAAAACCATGTGCAGAGGCTGCATTCAGAGCCTGATGTTACAGGAAGCTTCCGAGGGCTGCTTACGCCATAAATTCATCAACGGACATATTTTAAAACTCTACCAACCCTACGGCGCCATTGAAGCTCGAATTTCATAGACAAGGTCAGTAGAGAGCTCGAGGCAGGAAATGGAAGACTCATAAGCTTCTGCAGAGATTTTTAGAAGGCAAAGGTACAGATTTGAAGACCCCGTGGATCCCTTGGACGGTCCAATGCACAGAGAGATAATATTATCAGGTTTTCCATATCAGCAGAGCGTTCTCCCATGAAAGGACACGGTACACATCATTTTTCAGTCTACATTGTGCCTCGAATAAAGATTTACACCCTTTCAGCAGTCCTGTACCATCAAAAGCATTTGTTACACGGTATGGAGACCCTAACATCATTATTTCAATAGTTATCCAGTCAACAGAGAATGGTAGTAGTTCTGTAGCCAGAGTACCAGAAGTAATTGCACAGATTTAAAGTAGAATGGGTTGTGGCCTTCCTCCTCTTCTGAGCGTTAATTCTTCATTTAATTCTTCACCTACCATCTTCTGCTCTGTTTTTTCCTATAAGAATCCAGAAGAACACATTGTAAAGGTTGTTGTTGTTGTTCAGTTGTTGGGCATCTGCTGTTAGAGGGATTCATTCCGACTGTTAGAACAGTCTTGGGAGGGAGTAGCAGAGTAGTTGTATGTAATAGGCTGGGAGGAGAAAGTCTGGATTGTATTAGCTATTGAGCTCAGTGTACATGACTGGTTTTGCATCAATCAATCAAAGAACATTTCATAGGATCCTGGTCTATTACTATTGTTGATGTTTTTCTAACTCTGTATATCACATTTTCATACTGTTTCATGTTCTTCTGGTAGGCAACGGAAGTATAACACATGATTCACCCTTGCTAGGTGCCCTATGTTTCCTGCTCTCCCTACCTGTAATGTTTTCTGCTTTATGTGTAATCTAAGAGCGAATTAATGTGGTTTAACCAGTGCAGTGGATGTTATTGCCTGCTGGCTGATGTATGAACTTGTGGCTTTGCTGCTTGTATGTTCCTTCGTCAATATTATCTCTATTTTCCCTTGGAGTTGCTAAAGCAGGCCTGGAGTTAAATGACCTCTGGTCCGATCTATAAGCAACCCCTTTGTCCCCCTTCGAGAGCTGCCTTTGAGTATGTCCAAGCAGGTCTGGAGTTAAATGACCTCTGACCTGATCTATAGACAGAAAATTGGTTATCTTTCCTTCTTCCACTTTCTCTCCTTAATGTTCCATTCCACCATCTGCCTAAAATATCCTTTAGTGTAGATGATTTTCCCTTTGAAAGCCTTGGCTAGTGGATGTAAGTAATTTCCTTTCATGACTCCATAGCCCAGTGGATGGCACTGTCTTGGCCTATCCTCTTTGCTGAAGCCTCCTGCTGTTTTGTTTCCTTTCTCCCATTATTTTCTCAGTCTATGATCTCTTGACCAACCCAGCAACCAACCAACCAAAACATTTAAACCCCCCATTTGTGCTTCATACCTAGCCTAATATCTCAATTTGAGCTTTCAAAGATATATCATTCTTACTCTATTTGGAGAGATTCCTCTCCGGGTCCAGGAGGGCTAGATCCTAGGGCCCAAAAGTGGTTCTGATGTTGTCTCATCTTTTGGTCTTGCCAATCTGGCCAAAACATGGGAACCCCAACAAGCTCCAACCCCCTGATCTCATTTACCAACCTCTCCTGGAAGGGAGCTTCGACCCCCTGATTTTAACACCAGCTTGTACTGGCAGAAAGCTTCCACTTTCATGCTGAAGACTTCAACCCTCAGATCCGCCAAATTTCTTCAATTTCTTCATCAGACTTGCGTCAGGTCTTTATTATTTCTTTGCAGATCTTCCTAGAGATTCATCATTTCTAGATCTAGAGATCTTGAACCTTCATCAACTCCATAGGTGCATCATAGATTCAGATTTATCAGAAACAGAGTTCAATCATGCAGATATCTCTTAAAAGATTTATTCATTAACAACCCCTCCACATGCACACCTTGTACTATAATCCTCTTCTCCTTATATAATTTTTGTCTTTATTAATACCATGAGTCAAAACAACTCAAAAGCTGATGGTATTCCTGGACGGGATCAATTAGATAATCCAGCGGGGTCTACCCAAGCCCCAAACAATTATCCAGCGGGGTCTACCCAAGCCCCAAACAATTTTTCATTGTTCTATTTTCTTGGTGTGGCAATTAATTAATGTAAGGATTTTTAATATCTCAATCTGAGATTGAGATATTAATCCAATTCCTCCTTTAGTTATGAACTCCCCAAGGCATATATATATATATATATATCGACCCCTAGTTTATGTGTTCGTGAGATCAACCCATATATTAACCCAGCAAACCTTAGTTTAAAAGGTCCCAATTAATATAATTTAGAATAGGGCCCACATATATAATCAATGATCCAATCACATACTCGCATCATACCAAGGTTATCCATCGTGCACCTTCCTCATATGGCCACCGTCCGATGGCTCCCCTACAGGTCAACGGCGCACAACAATATCGCTCGGTTTCCTTGGTCAGACATTAACGCACGATGGCGCGCAGTGATGGTGGTTTTGCAAATTTGTTCAGGGATGCGTGTCGCTCGTTCTATGGAATTGATCCCAACCTCTTGAATACCGCTTGCCCGTCGAAAGCGGTGCGATGAAAACCGGAAACCCCCTTCACTGTTCATTTTGCTCGTGGTTCCTCTCCTTCGCTCAAGGTTCCGTCCGCCTTTATTCCGTCATCGCTACGTTTCTCCATGAAGGCATAACCCTGTTTTAATTGTTCTTCCTCCACGTGATTATGTTAATGTAACTCAGGTTATATATATATATATATATATATATATATATATATATATATATATATATATATATGTATTCCAGTAAACATGCTTTGCGATCATGTGTCGATTCAATTGCATTCTTCAACAAGCAGGTTAACCCTATCGAATCCACTATACAGAATTACATCCTTTACCGATTTGCTAGCTCTTTACATCCTTTACAGAATCCATCAGCCCTTTACTCAGATTTACTTAGCCATACTTAACACATATTGAGAAGAGACCAGAACCCTCCAACTTTAGAGGTTTGTCAGGATGTATGAATACACCGAACTTATTCACACATGATTTAGCATGTCCTTATTCACATCGATTCTCCTAGAGCTTTGATTAATGTACATTCAGTCTTATATTCTGCTTGTAAGAACTGCTGATGGTTTTCTGAGTTCTTCATACAGTCATTATCTGCATCCTTTGTCAGAGAGTTTCCATCAAGGAAAATCATATAATAGGATACAAGAAATATATTTCCAACAGCTTATTTTTGAGCTATAGTTAAGACAAATGTCACATCCTAGGGTACAAAAAGCAATTAATGAAACATTAGAGCAAGAACGAGAAATATTTTCTCAGTTATTGTGCAAAAGTGCCAGTGGCCGAGGGAAGGAAATAAAGCTCACTATGAAGCTTCCAATGCATCTAAATATCTCCAAGGAGTACTTAATCAAGTCTTGAGCATTGAAGTTTCTAAACCATTTAGCCAATGAATAACAAAGGATACATCCTTGGAGGAGAAATTTTAGGACCTATTAGACCTAAAAGAATCGAGTACTAAAGACAGAATTCTAGTATGAGAATGGTCCATTTCGATGAGCATTTGCAGATATTATTTCCAACAATCTATCAGAATGTGTTTCCCAATGCCCCTCTGCCACCACGAACTCATTTTTCTTTGACACAACTGCCACAACATACCCATCAGTTCTTTGCACATAGTGTCTTAATGTATTCTACAACATCAGAACTACAATCTCATGAAGTTGAAGTTGACCAGGAAGTGAATCAGCTGGAAAAAATAGTTCCAGAAGTTCCGACTAAAACTATATATGCAAAGGGAATGATCCACCAGTTGTCTTACCTTAGTTTATTTTTATTGTAATTATTTTACTGAGATTTTTTTAAAGAACGAGTCACTTAGAATATATATATATATATATATATATATATATATATATATATATATATATATATATATATATTTTATGCTTTAGTCTATTCTTTTTGTTGTGAATATGAAGGATCTAAAAATCTATCTTGAGGAATATTAAAATTAACTTTATTGCTTGTTTAACTAGATTCTGTCTTGGCCTTAAATCATATCTCTTATTAAGCTCACCAATTAAGAACTCAAAAAATTATTGATACTTAGATACTTTAGGAGAATCAACATTCTGGATTAAAGGATGATTCTGACTTGAGGAATAATATCACCTTTAAAAGGTTGGACAACAAAGAAATTTACATCATTTGTAATTTGTGCAACTTCTTTAATATCCAGATCATAAATCATCAAAGGTGGTTGAATATACTGATATGTGTTTCTCCTATAGCTTTGTAAAATTCGAGGTTGAAAAGTTCTTCTATATGGTCCTTGTGGCCTGTTGACAATCTCTTGTGTTTTCTTTAGTGGCATGCCCATTCTAGAAATTCTATTAGACATATTTCTCAACATTCTTGTAATTTCATCAATCTTCTGATCTTCTTTCTTTGTTTCTCCCGAGGAACCAAATTCTTGTTTTTATTTTTATTTTCGCCACCCTTTTAACCTTGGCTCTTAGCTTTCCTGAAGAAACTCTATTAGCATCTAACTCAATAAAATCTGCTTATATATCTTCTAAAGTTTCTAACTTTATTTCTCTAAGGATTAGTGCAAAATCATAATAAAATGCTTTAACAAATATGAATTTGGTAGTTGTAGCTGAAGGATTAATATCTAATGGAATTTTTTTATAGAATTTATTAAATCTCTTAATATAATCTGATACTGATTCACCAATATTTTTAAAATAGTTGAGAATTTAGTTAAGTAATAAAAAAAATCTTTCTTAAATCCCCATTGATTGATGAAAAAAATTGTTAAATTTCTCCAACTATGACTTGAATTTGGTTGTAATTGATTGAAACAAATTCTCACATCTCCTTCCAAAGAATGTACAAATAATATCATATAAACATCTTCATGTTCAACATTTAAATTTTTTGCAAAATCAAGGAAGGTTGATAAATGATCTTCTGCACCAATTCCAGTTCCTCCATTATATCTTGAGAGATATTTAAAATATTCGTCAATAATTTCATGCAGTTGAGCTTGAGATGGCAACCTTAGTGGCGCATACCTAACATTTACATTTGGTCCAATTCCAACAATTTTTTGCTTTGAAGTAGATGTAGTAGTCTATTTAAGAGATGGAGGATTTTTTGGAGATTACTGCTTAGGAGTTGAAGGTTTCTTTAGAGACTAAGACGAGATACTTAGTTTTTTTATTTAAGGAAAACTGATCTATTGAACTTTAGGAAATAAAGGATTAGTATAAACTTTAAAAGTTCCTGCAATTTATAAAAGAGAAAAGGGATCCTCAGGTTTAATTTCAGGTTGATCAATTCAGGAATTGAAGACCTACTTTTAGAGGAATCTGTATCTTCAGTTTTTGATTCAGGAATATGAAAAGATTCAAGCTGCTCAACTAACAAAGAATTTTGAAGGTCAAATACTTTTTTAATAATATCTAAAACTCTTAGGGACAAACTGATGGGATTAGGTTGTTATTTAGAACTCTTTCGATGAAAAGATGACTCTTGAGGAGCATAAGATATAGAGTTAAGCCTTTGTGTGGTAGTAGCTTGTATGATCAAATTTTTAGTATATGATTAAGGTGAAGTTGGTTTAGGCTCTGAATTATATTTGTTATATTTATGAGGAGCCATATTTTTAACCAGTGGAGCAAGCTAGTTGAATGATCTAGCCCAAAAACCTCTTGTTCACCATGAAGGAGGTAAGCTCAATCATTGTCCCACGGAAAAATAACTTCAATTTATCATTCCATGACAATGATGCCAATTTTATGTTGTTCTTTGTTGAAATTTCCTGGCTAAAGAAATATGTCAAAGAATATGTTGGCATTATGACATATGTGTTGTCCTTGATGGAAACCCACTTGCAACAGGATAAGTATATGTTAACCGGATGAGTTCACAGGTCATTTCATAGATGAAAGAGTGAAAAAATGATGGGAAAAAGGTGTGCATGTGAGAGACAAAATATTTATGAAGGTGAATATTTGAATAAATATACGCGGGTTATATGAGGCCAAGCCGCGTACACACGTGAGTACGAAGAAGCAATGACACGTACATTTGGCACATTATTTTATTAAATAATAAGGGTATTTTCCATGATATTAGCCCATAATATTCAGTTTAGTAACGACTATTTGATCTCGTCAAAGATTACCATCAACACTAGTGTGGTTTTATCTCATGGTATTGGCTAAGGCTCAAGATATATAAGGAGGAGAAGGTCAAAGCGTTAAAGTGTGCGTGTGTGAGGGTGATTAATGAATACTTCAATATAAAGTATATTTGCATGGTATGGGCTATAGTTGATTGGTTGATCTGAAATAAGTATGCACCCATGAATATAATGATGGATCGGGATCATTAGACTTGAATTGACTATGTATTGCATGATCTGTTTATGGGTTTTTTAGATCTGCGGTTTCATGCATGTTTGTTACAATGAATGTTATGATCTGAGTATGTATAAAGTTTTTAAGTGTTGCGCAGTCATGAATTAGTTTCAGTTCTGTATGTGAGTTGGACACAGGTAGGGCGCGTACACACACAGGTTTTGTTCTGCAGAGTAGCATATGTATTCTGAAGTATGTTGAGATCTGTACGCAGGTTTGGTTATGGATAAGCATGTATACACACATAAATTTTGTATGGAAAATGCATATGAAAACTGGGGTTTATGCTGAAGAATATGTATAATCAGTTTTGCTATGTTTCTGTTGTTTGTCAATGAAGCCTTCATATAGATATGGGTTGTTTGAGTATTGATGATGTTGCTAGTAGTATGTCATTGAAGATTAGTGATTGGTTGGTTGATTGGTGATTCAATTATTGGTTGAATGAATTGGTACAATGATATTTTTTAGTTTTTATGTATGGTATTGGGCTTAAATGAGTGTAGTGGGCCTAGTCTGAAAATATGATGAGAAGTGGCCTACAAGTTGTGATGTGTTGAAGCAAGTGGATGCAATGTGAAAATTTATGAAACATTGTCCATGGATGGGTTGGGGCCTTCAGTGAAGGGGTCGTAGCTCCCTTCCAGTGGGTGCTGGTAAATGAGATCAGGGGGTTGGAGCTCCCTTCCAGTTGGAGCTGGAGAATGAGTGAAGGTTTTAACCTTCTGCAGGTGGATGCCTACGTGTTGGTATGAGTCTGTGCAAATACAAGATTGTAAGAAGATTTATTTATAATAAATATTGAAGACAAAGACAACAACACCGATGGTTTTCTCCCACATTGGGTTTCCACCTTAAATATTGGTGTTCATGTGTGATGGTTTAATTTGTTATTACTGTACTTGGTTGCTGCTTATTAAATGTCTGATGAATCAATGATACACTGGTTTAAGTCAAGTAATTGAAAATTGATCTGAATTATAAGTTTACTTGGTATACACTAGTTTCCTTAATAACAATCGTGTACATACGCAAGTTTGCTTCAGTCAAGTCACGTACAAAATTCAGAAATGAAAAATAAAAGATTGTGTGAGTTTTAAATACTGATTTGCCCTTCCCCCCTCTTAGTATTTTTCCCAACATAATCTATGTAAAGGACGTGCTTTTAAAGATGGTTGGTTCAAGCATAAAACCTCTGTTTATTTAAATAAGCCTTATTCTTTTAAAGATCAACCAAAGTGTTGATTTCCAACAGTAACATCATACAATATTTTAAGAGAATTGATAGAAGAATGAAAGGGACATTAGATTGATAGGTATCAAAAATGAATACTGAATTATCTTATGAGAACATAAAGCATATAGAAATATATCCCACAACTAAAAATTAATACATACAGGAATTATACAGAAAACAACAATCTACAAATTGTAAAGTAATTAAAAAAAAAATACAATTTTCTTAATTAACTTAGTATGTAACATAAGTTTTCTAGGGGATGTCGTGGAGGCTAATCTTGATCCAAACCTTTCCCAATTATCTATACAATCTTAAATGCATTGAAGAAATATATAATATAACAATATAAGAACTCATAAGAGAAACAATGTTGCTATAAGCTGAAAACATAACTCCTTGATTAACTTTGAAAATATTAAGGTATTACTCAAATATCTAAAATTTTGGTCCAATAATCAACCCTTGCTCAATCAAAATAACCAACATATATAGTGTTTGTACAAAATCCTATCTCTATAGATTACAATCAAACTAACTTCTATCCAAAATAATAATTTTGGATAACCTCAACAAAACTTCAACCAACATAGAAATTTTTTGGCTTGATTGTCTTCAACTACCCTCGATTTCTGAATTTGGTTCTAAGAAATATGAATATGCTATGATTCTTCTCCTTTGAATCTAGATCTACCTTTATTATCTGTCAAAACATATATCGTCTTCTAGATACTACCTTTGAATTTGAGAATTACAATATGAGATCAAAAAGTTTTTCTCATTCGTCTCCTATTAGATAAGTTAAAACAACCATATTTCTATAAGCTTAATTTGCTTTAGTATATTTCTGAAAGTTTGGTTTAACCGTGAAAAAACATTTGGTCACATAACATATAAACATAACATAAGATAAAATTTCAAGGAGATTTTGACCACTCAAAGTCCCTTTTACTCCAACAAATTTTGACTTGTATAGTGTAGCCCTTTTGAGTAATATATGATATTCTTCTTTAGTTACCAAATTTCATTGTGAATTTTTAAAGGAAGGTAGACCTCTCTGTTACAGAGAAGAGAACTCCCTATTAGAATTGTTAATACGAATTTGCATAGAATTAAATTTTTCTTAGTTAAATATTTTGGGTTTGAATGATCGAATAAGTCCTGTAAAAAATATCCTTTTCTTATAATTGTTGTTTTGTTTTTGAATTAAAAAAATTTATGATCTTACTGGCTTGAATGGGTTTATTTCCAAGATCATTCTTGATTTTATTTATTTCCCTTCTCATTCAAACATCTCCTCTTGTTCTACTATAATATCAGTTGATATATAAACATCAGATACTGAAGAGATGATCTCCACCCAAATTCTTTTTTTAGCTCGGATAAGACATTGAACACTGTCAACTTGACCTAGATTCCATTCAAGTTGTTTTTATAACATAGAAGTATTTTGAAGTTCAACAAATAAAGAATTATCAAACCTAAATTGTTCTTTCTTAGCTTTGTCTAAATCTTTCTTCAGTTTGTCAATTTCTGATTCTTAAGGCTCCAAAGATGATAATGCCTGTGTCAATTCCTTTGTTGCACCATTTTTCTAAGAAATTATGTTGTAACTCCTAGAGAAATCCCCTGGGATTGTAGGAGGTTAGTGGCTAGGACATCCATTCAATTCAAACAAATAATTACACATTTTTCTTAATTTAAACAGAGATTTATTCATCTTGATTGTTATATTTGCTGAGAGACAAACCCTATAGGTATGATGCGAATAAAAATTTTGGCAGAATCTGAAAATAACTTAAAATGGCCTACATATCTATGGTTACTACCCTTAATAACATTGTAGTATGGTAAGAAGGATTGCAGAGAGTATATGATTTAAATGTATAGGGCTAAACAATATCCTATTCATCAAATATGAGTAGAAAAACTGGAAATAAAGAGAATGAAATGATGAAATGGTGAAGCGCTTCATTAAGGCTTCTTATGGAAAAATTTATAGGTATTTTTTGGTTTTCACACAACATTGATAAATCCATTCATAAAAAGAAACCAAAAAATTCATTACATGAGTTTCAAAATAATAATAACATAATGCAGGAATTACAAAGAACGGAAACACATACTATAACCATAAAACATTTGGAATCACTTGAATCTTCATTAATCTCATAAATGGGTATTTTCACATTACACCCAAAAATTATAAGAATCAAACCTTGAGGCTCCATTTATGAACCCCCTCACTTGGTTATTCTATATCCTTTTTAAGAAATAGATTACACTTAGGAAAAACTACATGTAAATGTCAGACTATCTAGCTGTCCTAGTTGTTTAACTATTCTCTAACTAAAATTAATACCATTTTTTCAGGATAAAAAGGCCACATGCTGAAATTTTTACATGGGAAAAATATCTTGGCCCCTGGGGCCCAACACTCAGATCTTCAACTTTGACTGCTTCCTGCTAAAGTAGGCTTTCACATATTTCCTAAAGAACTTTGTTTGGATTTGGGAATTAGATAATCCTTTTGAATGTAACTTGCAACTCTGAGAAGCTATTATAACAAGGTGTTGATTAAAATAATGTATTCCTTAGACACAACAACTGAAAGTCCCTTTGTAGGAAATTGACCAATGTTTTTCCTTTTAGCACTACATTTTTTTCCAAAGGTGAACCTAACTCGAACTTTACAGTTGTCACTTATTTTTCATAATTTTCCAAAGGCAACAAGATTCCATCCATGCTCCAACATCTTGGCAACCCATCTCCCTGTTTCTAATCAAACTTGGAGTCAAAAGCAACAACATAATTGTTGAATGCTTCTAATTTACTCTTAGTTTGAATGTGAAAATGATTTTTGTCAATAATTCTGCTAATTTCCATAATAACTGTATCCATATCAACAATATGTATCATTTTTAGTTCTGCTACAACTTTTTGAATCAGAAATTTTATGTTCTTTCTAGCTTTTATCCCTCTTTCTTCATCTCCTTCTTACATGAATTTACAGTTACAACAAAAATGGTGATTAAATCTCTCTCTTCAACAACAACTTGAAAATACCCCCATGTGGAATGTAGTAGTTGTATTATGTCATCCCAAATAGCTCGGCTAGCTTCAATTAAGGACACATTTCCTTTCAATTTGTCTTTCAACTCCTTTATTTCTTCTTGAGCTATTTTGTATTTCTTAGAAATTTTCCCATTTTCTATTTTTTCAAACTTTAGTAGTTTCTCTTTATTGCTCAACCCTACTTGAGACGATTTCATATCATCCTGAAGCTTTTTCATCTTGGCTCCTGACAATGTGAGCTCAGTCATAAACCTTGTCAACTTATCTAAAGGATCTTTAGAGTTATTATGCACTACAATTGTGCACATATGGTTTTTGATTGTATGATCTAGGTCTTGGACCTTTTCCTTTAATTTTTATACCTCCTTATTTCTATATGTGAGCTAAAAGATTAATTGTTCCTTTTCCTTTTCTACAAAATTCATTTCGGCAGAAAATGCATGTTTAGTCATAGGAATTTTCAAATTTTTCCTTAGTGAATGCATTTGAGATTTTTTTTCTTGTATTAGAGCCTTTATAGCTTCTCTGTCATTTGGGTCAACACTCAACTTAATAATAAATTCCTTGTAACCTTCATTCTACACGTATAGAGCAAAAAAATTGGTCCTTTCGTATTTGATTCTATTTGATGATTTTTCTAGTAGCTTCTTTGCTTTACTAACTATCAATGAAGCTCTACTCAAGTCACTATATATCATCTCTCCTGTTTTCCTGTGCAAATTAATCTTATCATGTAAGGGAACATCAATTTTCTTGAGAGATAAATCCAGTCTTGAATTCTGCATTGGAGGGAAGTGTGTGGACAATAGGATGAAACAAAGACAATTTCAGTTGATTTATTTCAAGGTCCATTTCTAATATCAACCTGGTTTGGAAAGAACAATATGATTGCATGTCCAACTGAGACATCATTTCACCCATTATCCCTTGATTTTTCTCCTCTATTGTTTGATAATCCTTTAAAGTGGCCTCTATCATAGAATAAACTTATTCGCTTGTAGGCATTGTCAAATATATAGAGATAGAAGGTACAATATGATCATGATTTTCCATATTAATTTGAGATCCTAGCAAACTATAGGTGCTTTCTATTAATTTTACTTGCACTCCTTCCTCAATTTCAGGCTACATTTTAGCCTTTTTTGATGATTGTGTCTCCTCCACATCTACATCCATTGCTTCAAAAATGTTTCTCTTCAAGGAATTATCCTTAACTGAAGGAGTCTCAATTTCCAGTTCTGAAGTGATAGGCCAAACTTCTTGATTTTCCTTGCATTCTGTTAGGGTCCTATAATAATAGGATTCATAATTTTGAATTGACTATGTTAAAATTCTTGAAATATTATATAGACCTTTGATTTCTGCAAATGTATTCCCATATTTGAAAGATGAAAAGAGGGTGAGTCCTAAAAGAACAATCAAAGGACAAAAAGAAGCAAAGATAAAAAATAATATTAAATATGAACCCCACCAAAAATAAGATCATGAAAGTGCTGCACATTTAAATGGCACTACTTCTGTTTATTTATGCAAATAAGATTGTGTGCAGCTTGTCCAAAATGCCACAATTCATGAAGGTCAAATAGCTTAATCTTGACTTATTCATGCTAATAGTTAGAGAATAAAGATCTAGCCAAACTGTTTAATATTGGTATATCAATAGTTAGGTAGAGAAATAAATGAGCTCATTAGTTTAATCTGAGCTGTTGTACGTCATAAGGTTAGAATTAGATAGTTTGATTATTAAAAGGAAAATAAAAGGGTCAACAAGCTGAAATGTGCCCAATAAAAGAAATAAAAATGTTAGGTTAAAAAAGGATAGGAAAAAAGATTTTTTGCAAGTCATTGGAAAGCATCAGTTGGTTTATTTCTTATTACTAACATCCTTTTAAAACACATTTTTTTCCCCTTGTAAAAAATCCCTCTCCCTTCATTCTAAATCCCTTTTCCTAGCTTAAAAAACATTTTCCCTAACTAACACCACCTTTTCCCTTTGCTAATATCCCTTTTCTCTTTTGAAAATCATTCTCCCCTATAAAAACCCTTTTTCCTAACTAAATATACCTTTTCCCCTAGCTAAAATCCCTTTTCTTGTAATATCCCAAAATTGGAATGCAACAATGCATAAGAATAATATTGGAGTATCAGAGTGAAATTAAGTCATAAAATGTGTTGAGAAACACATAGGCATCAAATTAATGGATCAACAACAAAAAGAAGCACTTCTACATCCTCCCAAGTGGGGAAAATGTAGCTTTTTGACCCTGAAAACGTTATTTCTGGAGTTTTATGTTTTAACAGGTAGAAATAATGGTTGTATCCCTTATAATATGTATTAATTCCCTTACATACAAAATAGGGGCTGAAAAAAATCACTTATGATAATTTAAACAGACCTCCCGACCTCAAAGCAGCTTAAAAATAGCCAAATCCCATGACTTAAGCTATGCAGAATTTATTGAAGAAAATTATAGCATTATTTTTTGAGGGTTTCTATAGTATAATGATATAAAATCATGGATCTAGAACTTTATGGAACAATATGCCAAGAAAATGAAGATCTGGCCTCCTTAATGCATTATAAAGACAACCTGACAAGGGTTTCATGAAAGTACAAGTAAAAAAAGAGCAGATATGAATATTTAGCTATGAAAAACATAGTATTACTACAAAATTATATAAATATATCTGAATAATAAAAAGAGGGATGAAAATCCCCTATTCTAGCTTTCCGGGAGAAGGGTTGGCCCTTTTCCAAGGAAACTAGCTAAAAAACAAGGGTCTAAACCCTGCTGCAACAACTCTATGCAAAATGACGTAGTTCTTGCAAGGGACTGCAATGTAGGAGATGAGGACTACTTTTTCCTATTTCCAAGATGTGAAATAAGCCTAGAAATCTTCCTAGCTGATCTCTCAAGAGAAGGAAAGCACCCTCTACTAAGAAACAGATCCAGAAGTGGTGTTATCAAACCTCCACTGCAACACCCTGCAACATAGCAATATTATGCTATAGAAATAATGCTGAGGATGGAGAATGGTGCTTGGGCTCAAGCCTAGATGTGGATAAATATAGTACAGAGCTCTCCCAAGAGGCCTCTCAAGGGAAGAGGTGGGATTCCCGCTCGGGAACACCCTGTGCTAAACAACACTGCAACCCTCCTAAACAGCAAGAGGAAGCCAAGTCTAAACAGACCAAGATCAAATGATCAAATCCAAATCATGCCCAACAAAGGCTCCCATCCTCTCCATATATAGCAAGTGAACCTCTTCACATTGGGTCCCATCCATATGTGCCATCAAGCTCATGCAAGTTGTCCTCCACCAAAACTGTGTTGTTCATCAAGGAGATTCAATGCATCTAGACAACTCTATTGACTTGGTCAAAGTTGACTGAATCAACATGATCCCATCTCTGTTCACACCTAAGGGTGCTCAATTTAGCTGCTTATTCTTCCTCCTTTCATATTAGGAGTGTAGTTGATCCTTCTAAAGAGGTTAATGCCCCCCCCTACCCATTTATTCACCTACCTAGTGATAAAACAACTCTAATATTCCATTTATCTTGAAGGCTAAAATTTTGGAATATTACAGTCCTCCCCTCCAAAATGTTGCTTATCCTCAAGAAATTGTATAAGGAGAGAAAAGTCCTCCCCTCCTCTTCTTGTGGCCTCCTCATCAAAAGTTCCCACCACTGCTCAAAATGATTTGCTACAAATATGCCCTCCAATGTTTCCTCCCAAGCATGCAAAACCATATGGCTCACATCATAGAAAGGTGAAAGATGTAAGTGGAAACCTCCTTGTTGTCTAATGGCCTCCTCACGGTAGGAGTGATGACAAAAATGGGGGAATCTTATTCCCAACGACTGACTCCCACACCCATGCTATCATCCAAATAAAATGAGGCAATCTGGTTAGCTCAAAAAGATCCTCAACCCCCGGTTCATACAATGTGTTGGGGCTGCATGGAGAGATTGGATCCTCCCAACCAAGTGGTTTCTCTCTCCATTTATGTAAGTATGGGGCTGCTGCTGATATTGGGATGAAATATCATGACCTCTAAGAGTGGCCCAAGCTACCCCACCAAACAAATAAACCATGAAGTGCCTCCTCCAAAAACTCAAGCTCTCCAAATGGCTCCTCCCACATGAAGAAAAGAGATGTAGTTTGGCAATCACAGGCTGCCCATTGCTTCTCCTGAAACATGCATCATGAAAAGTAGGGAGAATCATACTCCCAATGGGAATCTTCAACTCATATCCCACTCTCTAAAAAAAGCTCCTCATGAACATAGAAATATCAGCAATACATGGAAGCAAAAACCAATAGAAACAAGTTGTCATATGACAACCGGAAAGTGGATCAAGGTCCCACACAAGGAACCAGCGCAATGCATCCTTTTCCTGCATCAAATCAAACAAAAACAAGTTCTTTTCCAGCCACTTGTTTTCTGCCACAATTATTTTACAAGATAGAAACATGAAAGTACAAAGTGGTGTCAATGGTGCACAACAAAAATCATGTTGCTTTCCTCACAAACCACCAATGAGATAGCCAATCTCAATGCTAAAAATGGCTTCAAGTAAATCATCATAAAATATGCAAGAAGGGTTAATCCTCCTTGGTACAACATGCTACTCATATAAAGTAAAGAATTACAAAACATAATGTGGAATTATACATTCTTCACCAAGTACTTGGGACCTTGAGCTGAAATGGCTCAATTGGAAATTCTCCCTCACCTCCAAAGAGTAGGGAAGTGGCTGTGGCATCCTCTATATCACCATTCGGGCTATGCATCTCTCCATATGTTGAAATATATCATGCTAGATTCCCTCCAAAATGAACTCCTCTGCCAAGGAAAGATATGCATCAAAATGCATGGAAAATAAGTCCTCATGTGCTGTATGTAGCAGCTTCTCCTTGAGCTTAGAATCTCTAGTCAAGAATAATCTGCCATAAGAATAGATGACTATATCATCCACCATATATCTATCATCTCCATCAGGGTCATCAAGAATCATGCAAGCACCAAGATCCTTGGAGTACTCTACCAAGAGTTGACACGTCCAATATGGATCAATCCTCCGAAGAGACAACACTGGTAACCTAGCATGTGAAGCTCTCCTCATGCTACTGCCTACTACTTCGACATCCCCCATGCCAAAGTCTCCCTCCAAACTCTTCACCTCCACAAAATCCAAGAGTGGTGAATCCAAAGACAAGATGTCTCTCATCAACTCTAAATATGGTGTCCTCCCAGGTGGAATGCCTCCATGTAGTGAGACATCAATGTAAAGAGTAGACTGTACATATGGTTGGGAAACCTTGCCCTTTCCCTCACAGTGAAAATCAGTCTACCTCTTCCTTGCATCAACTCTCTGAAATGGATAGGGGTGTGTGCTCCTCATCAAATGATGATAATCTTACTCCCTATCTTCTTCTCCCATCTGCAATGCTCCACAATCATGTTGTCCATTGATTGTGTCTTGACCTCCATATGTGAGATCTTGGGGAACTTCTTGCAATGCTACAAGGAACCCTCCTGTTGGATCATGTGCTCCTCCTTCCTCTGCATGAGGTACTGGATATGCTCTAGATGTGACAGTGATGTAACCCCCATCCTTCTCTTCATCTTCAATATGAATAGGAGGTAACTACTCAATAAGAGGATCCTATTTTTCAAAAGGAACCTTAATGCCCTCTTTTCCAAGGTTATGAAACAAGGATCTTGCCTCTAGCAAGGTATCATGCAAGATGTGAGCTTCTCCAACAGTTTTCTGAAGTGGTTTTGAGTTTGCAGGTTCTTCCAACTTATGCAAAAGTCTCATTGGTTTGATTGTTTCATGTTTTTTTATCAAAAATATCTACCAATCTCTTAGTGAAATTTGTGAAAGAAGAAGTATTGACATTTTTCAATGAAAATGACTCAAACATCCACCAAGCATAGGCCTTACCTTCAAAGTGCAGCATTGCAACTCTGATGGCTCCATCTTCAGAAACTTGGTGCTGCTGCAAATAAGTATGCAGCTCCTCCACCCAAGCTTTGGATGAACAAGTTGGGGATACATCAAAGGTAGATAGAGAAAATCTATCCATGTCTTGCAGTTTTCTCCTCTCCACCTTGATCTTGCAAAAATCTTTGAAAGTGATATGATCTCTAAAATTTTCAGTTAGAGATTCATACTCTTATAGAAAATTACTAAGAGTTTCCCTCCTTGGAATTTTCTCTTCTTCCATCTCTTTCATAGTAGATTTGGGCATTTGACTGCGCTGTGCATAATAGAGTGTAGCTGCATGCTCACACCTATCATGAGCCAATCTAGATCTGGCTCTAGATCCAAACTCCTCAGGAGATTCCATATCTCCTCTCATCCTCTTAAGATCTTCATTGAAGCTCTGCATATATTTTGGAAGAAGCTTTTAGAGCCTCTCATCCTTTATTCCTCCACATAATGGAGTCTTCTTTCTATTCATCTCTCCTTCTCTTGATAGCATCATGGCTGAGTTCCACAGGCTGAGCCAAGACTATGCTTTGATACCACTGTAATATCCAAAAATTGGAATGAAGCAGTGCATAAGAATAATAATGGAGTATAAGGGTGAAATTAAGTTATAAAATGTGTTGAGAAACACATATCCATAAAATGAATGGATCAGCAGCAAAAAGAAGCACTTCTACATCCTCCCAAGTGGGGAAAATGTAGCTTTTTGACCCTAAAAACGTTATTTTTGGATCTTTATTTTTTAACAGGCAGAAATAATGGTTGTATCCCTTATAATATGTATTAATGCCCTTACATACAAAATAGGGGCTGAAAAAAATCACTTATGATAATTTAAACAGACCTCCCGGCCTCAAAGAATCATAAAAATAACCAAATCCCATGACTTAACCTATGCAGAATTTACTGAAGCAAATGATAGAGTTATTTTTTGAGGGTTTCTATAGTATAATGATAGAACATCATGGATCTGGAACTTTATGGAACAATATGCCAAGAAAATGAAGATCTGGCCTCCTTAATGCATTATAAAGACAACTCGGCAAGGGTTTCATGAAAGTACAAGTACAAAAAGAGCATATCTGAATATTCAGCTCTGAAAAAAGAAGTCTTACTAAAAAATTATAGAAATATAGATGAATAATACAAAGAGGGATGAAAATCCCTTCTTCTAGCTTTCTGGGAGAAGGGTTGGCCCTTTTTCAAGGAAACTAGCTAAAAAACAAGGGTCTAAATCCTGCTGCAGCAACTCTATGCAAAATGACGCAGTTCCTGCAAGGGAATGTGATGTAGGAGATGAGGAATACTTTGGCATGCTGCCAAGATTTGAAATGAGCCCAGAAATCTTCCTAGCCACTCTCTCAAGAGAAGGAAAGCACCCTCTACTGAGAAACAGATCCAGAAGTGGTGTTATCAAACCTCCATTGCAACACCCTACAACACATCAATATTATACTACAGAAATAACGCTGAGGCTGGAGAATGGTGATGGGCCTCAAGCATGGATGTGGAGAAATATAGTACAGAGCTCTCCCAAGAGGCCTCTCAAGGGAAGAGGTGGGATTCCCGCTCAGGAACACCCTGTGCTAAACAACACTGCAACCCTGCTAAACAACAAGAGGAAGCCAAGTCTAAACAGACCAAGATCAAATGATCAAATCCAAAGCATGACTAAAAAAGGCTCCCATCCTCTCCATATATAGCAAATGAACCTCTTCACTTTGGGTCCCATCCATATGTGCCATCAAGCTCATGCAGGTTGTCCTCCACCAAAACTGCGCTATTCATCAAGGAGATTCAATGCATCTAGACAGCTCTGTTGACTTGTTCAAAGTTGACTGAATCAACATGATCCCGTCTTTGTTCACACCCAAGGGTGCTAAATTTAGCTGCTTATTCTTCCTCCTTTCACATTAGGAGTGTTGTTGATCCTTCTAAAGAGGTTAATGGGCCTCCCTACCCATTTATTCACCTACCTAGTGATAAAACAACTCTAATATTCCATTTAGCTTGAAGGCTAAAATTTTGGAATATTACATTTCTGTAGCTTAAAAACCCATTTCCCATTTACTAATTACCATTTTCAATTAAACAATGCAAAACCCACTTTTGCATAAGTTTTTATCATTCAATATATGTCGGGTCAATTGAAAATACCCCTCTATATTATTTAACTCGTTCCTAGTCTATTGCTAATATCCCTCCATGTTATTTACTAACTCCCTTAGTATATAAAACCTTCCATTTTTTAGTTCCCCTAATCCATTATATACTAAAGCCCCACTTTAAATTAAACCCATTCGTATTAACACACCATCATTTTTCCATCTCTTATATTAGTTCCATATCTTAATACATATTTTCCAACTCCCATATAATATTTTAAACCTAGAAGTTATATATTACACCACTTCATATATTTGAATCCACACTTATTGTATATCCCTAGATTAAATCCCTATCCCATTTTATAAACAACCCTTCATATATAACCCGAATCACTTTACATACCCCTTCGCGAATATTCAGTTCCCGGTCCCACCTTATAAACTCATTACTCATGATGTTCGTCTGATTTCCCTAGATCGGATCCAACAGCCCCAACTCTTTTTCGCATCCCCCAACACTTTGAAGTTTAAAGTCAAGAGAAATGGGTAGTTTTATAACCTTCTCCCTTCACCATGTGGCACTCTCACATTGTATCACACTCCTCCATGCAAAAACATTAACCACTTTTCCTATGTGTGAAAACTAGTTTGCCCCTGCACAGTGCATTAAAAATATTCCCCCACGGTGTGAAAATAATCATTCTGCCTTACGATGTGCTTAAAACCACTTTTCTGCTCCCGATTTCGTGTGATAAACTACCCTTCCACAGTGCAATAATCGCCATTCCATCTGCGCATGAAATGAAACCATCCACTGATGTTTGGAATCAAAATCCCTGTCCACTGTGCAATAAATCATTTTCACTGTGCATTGAGCCTAAAATACTTCAAAAAAACCCTGCAATTGAGTTGTGTCTGAGAATTTGTGAAATAAAACCAAAGCCATTGCCAGCCAGAGATAAAATTCAAAGTTTTTCTACAAAATTCCCAATTCAAATGAGGTAATTGCCCAACCCCTGTAAACCTTTGTTCTATTAACAAATTGTTTGATTTGTTGCAAGTTATTACAACATAAGTTTAGGGAAACAATTTTTATACTAGTTAAAAACTTGTTTCTTCCAGACTATCAAGATATGAATTTGAATGTTTTTATTTATCAACAAAAGGCTTCATTCAACAGAAGTTTCATGTACAAAAACAAGTTAAACCAGCAATGCAGTAAAAATAGATACAATTTACACAGTAAAAGATTAGAACAAAGATGAAAACATTTTACCTTAGCAACAACGAAATAAAAATTTTGAATGAAGTGAAAAAGAATCTTTAGTAAAATCCATTTTAATAAAGACATAAAATTAGAATAGAATTTACCACAGGTTCATGAAGTTAAAGAGTCCAGAAGAGGTAATTCACTGTGACAGGTGAAAGATTTACTACAGATGAAGTTAGAGTTTAAAGACAATGTGAAAGACAATTAAAGAGCATACAGATAAAGAAAAGTCATGTCAAAGTAAATATAGATGACAAGGTAGAGTGAAAGGGCAGCCAACATGAAGAAAGCGTAAGACATAAACTAGCATGAGAGAAACCAATAGATAAACAAACAATAAGATAAAACAGGGACACCTTTTAATCAATTGAAAGGTGTCACTACCTTTTAGCCTCCAGATATTTTAATTTCCAGGAATAAATCCCAAATCAGTTTAGGATATTTTATATTAGTTTTTGTATAAATACTTTAGTCATTCTAAGTATTAGGGGTGGTGGATTGCTAAAAATTTCTGTAGATGTACTGATCTGAACCAGAGGGTTCTTTGTACCATTTTCAAGTCAGCAGATTGGATTGAGCAATAAAGGAATTATATTACATGATTCATGCATTGAGTCACTTCAGTGAAGTATCTTTCTATTGTTAAATTATTAAATTATGAAGTTTTCACATACTTGCATGTTTTCTGAATCTAAATGTTGTAACAGGAGTTATATTTTAGAAATTATTTAAATACACTCTGTCCTAACTGTTATTCATTTTCATGTTTTCCACTGATATCCAAATTAGGGAATTCTTCATTTCTCCCTAGTTTCAATTTACCTCTGTCATTTCTCTCATTATCCAGATCTGAGAATCCTTAATTTCTCTCTCATATCAATTGAAACTATTTCATCATCCAGCCTAAATATCCGAATCAACTCAAATATATTTCATTGTGAACACTTCCTTTAGACCTTGATCCTACTTCTGTTGCTTGATACATTGAATCCATTATCCCAATGGTAAACAAACCTGCATCTATCAATACGAATTAGTGATTCCACCACCAAAACCAAATCTAAATCAAAACCCAATCAACCTTACATAACTAGCCTAAAATCAACTAAAAACAACAAAGTTAAATCATATAGAGAGAGCCCTCTCTGAGCATTAGGAAGGCTAGATCCTAAAGCTTAAAAGTAGGTTTGTGGTTACCTTGGTGAATTATTTCTTTAACCTTGGGAAATTACTGAGTGATAACACATTCAATTTCAGGCCTACTCTCATGGGAGTAAGGTGATGAATTGAAAATTTTTCTTCCCTTAGAAATGACTTAATGAGGTTCATATTTCCATCTTTCTCCAAACTTAGAATGAAATTCATTCATCATATCCTCTACTTGAGTAAGAGTGTGTCTGTAATTAACTATGAATGGACTACGGAGAAATCTAGGACAAATAATTGGGTTATTAATTGATTTCTCTTTTGTCTTTGAAAACTTCTGGCGAGTTAAGTTAATTATTTATCATCACAGATTAATTTTTTTTTATCATCAAGACAATTTCCAAATAGAATATCATAATGCAAGCAAAAGAAAGACACTAGAAGTAGGCTCCAAGCTAGGGAAAAAACCCTCAAAGGGGAAAACCTAGAGAAATCTTTCTTATAGAATTTTCAATGAAAAAATTCCAAGGAAAAGACTATAGACTATCCTACAAGATACTAGGCCAACCACCCAATTAGTAACTATTCCTTTCTTCAAAAATTTAAATTTGCATTAGTCTATCCTTCCACAAATAATTTTGGTAGTCTGTCCTTCTAAAGAGAATTTCAGATGACAGAGAGAGAGACATATCAATACCCAAATCAATTTCATATTCCCTCCTCTTCACACTAGTGTTTCGCCTTGAAGCTTCATTATAAAGTCAAATGCATGAGTGAGTCTTTAGAGGATGAATTCCTCTTCAATAAACTGTCATTTGTGTGGGTCCTCAAGCCTACTCTAGGCCGACTTGATCTCTTGGACAATTTTCTAGACATTTACATGACATGAAATATTTTTATTTACATTGATATGAGAGCCCTTCTAGGGGTTTCACATTATGAATTTAATTTTGAATCTATAGAGAACTCAATGGGTGAAAAACCTAGGACCAAAACCATGGGAAAGACACCCAAGTATAAATAATTTTTCTTTTACAAAAATAAGTATTTTTATTTTTCTTTATTTTGACAATTAAAATGGTTACATCAGTCATGAAATCATAATTATGAAGACCAGCACTAGTTACATTTCAACACTCCCTCTTAACTAGGGAGGTATTCATAATTGACAACATGTATAAGGACAATACTTCAGTTGAAAATTTCTCATAAGAAGAGTCAAATTGTTAACCCATCTGTTTAGAATCATATCATCTAGCATTGTCACATATGAAGGCCTTGATTAACAACTCTATCTCTCCATAAGGTCAGAGCACAATGCTGGCGAGACCAATGATTTATAAACACCTTAATTATTGTCTCTCCAAGAGCATACCCCATGTAGGTTTTCACAGGATATGTCCTTCCGAGACTATTCTTATATTAGATTCCGAGTACTCAAAGAATATCGATCCTTCATGACTCCTCTTATCTTTGATTCTATTAGTGTAAAATCTTATCACAAGTGTATACAAATATCCTACTTTAGCTACAAGTGAAAAATAACCCTAAAAACATAAATGTATATCCAACTCTTTATATCTGCAATAGAAAATTAAAACAAATCCTGCAAAAACCCAGATCTATGCAGTAAAATTAGTTAAACAACAAAAATAAATAACAACTGATGCAAAGTTAACACCAAGTAGCCAACAAACAAGACACGATAAAGAATAATTTTTTATATTATGTAACACACGGTGAAGGAAAAAAGTAAATGTTACCAGTCCCCCTCAATGGGATGGGTTATTGGTTGTTCTCAACGCTTCAACTTCGCGAGTCTCTCTCTCTCTCTCAATGGTGTAGAAAACCCAAAACATGTGTTGAACTCAGATGGGAGCTCAAATGGCAAAAGAAAATGATAGCGACAATGAGAATGATCAAAATGAAGAATGAATGGAAAAACCTCCTATTTATAACAAAATACTGAGTTATCCTTGATAATGGAGAATAATAAAATATTATTAACCAAAATCTAGATCTAACCACTTGGAATATTTTATTATATTTTGTTGGAGGGAAAAAGTATTTAAATTGGTTAAATACCTTTATTTAGAAATAATAAATAAATAAATTATTTATTTGTCGTTTCAAGAATGCGGTTAAAGAATAATAAGAAAATAATGATTTTTTAAATTATTCCTAGTTGATTTATTCAAATTTAACAAGGAGTAATAACTAAATAATGATTTAATTAATTATTCCTAGAGAAAAGTAAGAAAAATAATGATTTTTCTAATTATTTCTCATGATTGGGTTAAGTATGACCAGGAATATTATTTAAAACTAGTTTAATTAATTATTCCTAGAGGAAAATCAAATAAATAAGGATTTATTTAATTATTCCTCATGGGGTTTCTTGTTTTAACCAGAAATAACTTAATAAAATATGGTTTATTAAATTATTACTTATAGTGAAACCAATTTTACTATGGTAAAATTGGTATTACATTGTGTACTTTGATCCATCTAAATAGAAATGGTTAGATGACTAATTTTTTTGTGATAACAGACTTACCCCCAACGTGCGAGTGTTACGAACACATCATATGACCAAAGTACGTTGTAAGAACACAATCAATAGACACCGAAGAGGAGTCAGAGAGAGATATATGAGTGAAGCAAAGCGAGAGAGGAAAATTACTGAGGGGGCGAGACCTACAAAGTGATATAAATATCATTTTATGTTGGAGTACCCATTCTCAATGAGGTAGGGAAGGCATACCCATACTTGCTGACATGAACAAGTACAAAGAATAAAGGTGAGCCCAAAAATGTGGGACTGAGCTACAAAATGTATAATACATGATACATGACATGTTGCCATTAATGGGCCAGAAAATAATATAATGAATCCCACATACATAATGCGCCTGGAAAAACATGTGCCATGACTAAATAAAATAACATCTAAGTACATGAGACATAAATATTTCCCATCCATATCACATGGGGAGGGGGGTGGGTATAACAACCAAAGAAGCCCCGCTGAACAAGAAAGGGCTCTGAAGATCTAAATGGATCATTTGAATGAGACATGCATGTTGTGGGCGCTGTAAGTGGCTGGAACCGAACCCATCAAATCTGTGGAATTGCATTTGAGGATGTAGCATAATCTAAGGTCATCCGGGCATGTGTGGGGATAATTGAAGGGCCATCCCCTCATGAGGTATGAAACATCTCAACACACCCAAGAATCACTAGTACAATCTGTTGGATCGCCAGACCATCAGGTATACGAATCTCAATGATGCGACAATGAGATGAGGCCAAGAATATGAGAAAAAACCAAGTCAAAGGAAAATAATGATTCCCTTTGTTTGATCCAAGGCACAGAACGAGAATAGAAGCTGGAACCAAGGTACACTTCCCTCTAGAACTGTCTTCTAGAATAAATGTGCTGATGTCGACAGAAGAAGGTCTGCCATAGGTGAGGCAATGATTAATCCTCAACTAAGGGATGAGGAATCATAGTAAATTGAATAATAGATTGACACTAGCGATGATTATGGAATAAGGGGATACTAAGTAGCGAACGGATGAATTCCCTTGTCAGAGAATAAAAAGCATGGTTTACCTGGCAGCGACTGAATCGACTCCATAAGGGGGTGAGGGATAGTATGAATGGAGGCCAAAATGGGCAGCACATGATGAATGCGATTCAAATATGGATGGATTACTATAAAATGAGATAAATGGACTCAGGAAAAACTCCATGAATGCGATGATGACTCAACTCATATGCTCTGAACAAGGGTTACTCGATGATGCTTCCAAAAAGGGTATGCCCCGGGGGACCATAAAACATGAAAAAATAATGTCTGTCCATGATGAAAATCGACACATGAAATGACAAATACAAAGGCAAAGTGGTGCCAAAGTGAAAGCGAATCATATGAATAAATTCGGTTTTAATGGCTGCAAAGTAACACTTAATGCAAAAAATCGCTTCTAGGTGAAGCATCAAATCACCAAAAAAAAAGAAGAAGACCCATTATAGTGCTCAGTGAGATATTTCCAGTAGTGCTGACAGTTCATCAAACTGAGCTACGGTTTGGTTGCAATTGGTGACAGAAACTTTGGGGGTTTTCCTATAAAAGGGAATTTTCCCTCCAGTTTAATACATTTTCTAAGTGAGCTATGGTGAATTTGGAGAGGAGGAGAAGGCCCTAAATCCTGTGGAGATCATAGAAGACAAATCGACCATTAGAATTAAGATCTGTGACTTTCAGGTAGGTGGCCTTACTTGTCTAAAGGTGGCCTTAATGCTTCTTCGAAGGATGGTTCCTCATGAAGAATCAAGGGAAGAAAAAAATACATGAATGAAGTACTAGAGAAGGTTTAGAATCATCCTCACCCACCAAGTCAAACATGGGGAACAAGTGGTAAGTGTGGTATCACATAAAGTAGAATATTTGAAGATATGGTATCAAGCATCTATGATATATGGCTCGCCGGAGAGGCCGGTAGGATAAACTATTCAAGGAATAGGAGGATAATCGACCATACCTAGATCAGTGGATTATAGGGCCGAGACTTATGTTAATCATGTGAGAAGGTGACTAGGGGTGCCACCATTCCCCCAAGCATGGGATACTACCCCCAAGAATATGTGATGGAGGGGAGTGATCTGATATGCTAAAGGTGGGAATGATGCCCCTAACTAGAGGGGTTTGTGGAATGCCATAATGTTCCAAGTGCTGAAATAATGAATTAAAGTATTCAGTCTCGTAGGCACTAAATCCTAAAGAGGGTGGTGAGAATATATAGTTTCATAGGTGCCCCCAAGCATGCTATTGACAAGCCAAATGTATTTATAATAGTGGATTTTAAACATATTTTGATGATGTGGTTCTCCATTTGATTATCTTACGGTTATCTTCTTATGGGAAGAATGGATAGATACAGTTAGAGAAAGGAAATAGTGGATTACCAATCTCATTTGGAACTACATATATGTATCAAATGGTATGAATTTTTGGGTTCACATACATGGTGTCACTATACCAAAGAGTGGCTTTAGAGATAATGAACTGGTGCTCACCAGGAAAACATAGAGGTTGGTCAACAACAATGTCTAAGGGATTGGGTTGTTGATGTAAGATGAAGGAATGATTAATTGGATCATTAGTGATCTGAAATGATATGGGACTCTATAGTTTCTTCTAAATGGGGAAGAATAATGGGACTAGAGTCGACACTACTAGATACACTAGGAGGGTTGGGGAGAATTGCTTCTCTTGGACTCTCAAATATGGGTGCCCCCTTACCCAAACATTGGGTATCAATGTAATGGCCACAAGGTGTATGTGGTTTGAATGCATGGGTTCAATGCAAGGGGTTATTTAACTAATCAACCTCATTATGGATGAAGTGTTTGGAATCCACAACATGTTGGTCATGGGTCTACTATGGAAGGAAATACACACGATAGTGCATATCATCCCAAGAAAAATCAGGGGTGGTCATGCCTTCAATAATTTATTCATCTGAATGGAAGATGGGAGGAATGGAGGAAGGGAGACCACATGATGCGATAGAGCTACCTGGTGCATCATCATGAGAAATATGGTTCACATATGCATCGCTACTATGGGTAGACGAAGAACTAATATATGAAACATCGACCGATGTTGTGATCAAGGTGTCCGATGAAGGAGGTTCTTCAGGAAAATTATGGGAAGCCCCTGAGGGGTCTTCCTTCGTGGATCTCATGGATGACAAAAAATAGAGAATAGCGACCGAAGAGTTTGTCATCTCAACATCAGGGGGAGGTAGTGACAATGGGTGAAGAAATGTCCTTCGATTCTGGTGAATCATAATGCACAAGTAGAGGAGTAGATGATCCACTATGAGTGGCCTTGATTTCACGAACCATGTGAAGGGTATCGAAAAAGTCATTGAGATGGGGAAAATTATGGGAATAGTGAGTATAATGATCGCAAAAGCATAAGGGTGATTCATGTGCAACAATTTGAGTTTCTTGGCTGAATTAGGTAAAGTAACATGGAGCTTTGGGATGTTAAATTCAGGAAATGTTTCGTTGACCACGAGTTTGAGACGAGGAAGCTCAGGACAGTTTTTGGTGGCATGCCCAGCAACATCACACAAAGTGCATGGAGGTGTTGGCTTTGGAGGCTTAGTTGGATCTTGAGTTGTTTGGGGAGCCTTGTCCTTAGGTTCCTTCTTTTTGGCTTTTCCCCCCTCACCAGATGCTTTCAAAACATGAGTAGATTCCTGTTGAGGTGGTTGTGACACTGAAGAAAAGGGAAAGGTCATGGTGACCGGTTGAACTGGGGTCAAAGCGGTATATGGTTTATGTTGACCAAGTTGATCATTGTTATTTATGTTGATGATCTAATTTTTACTGGTGAAGAGCAACTGATACACTCATCCAAGGAGGATCTTGCAAGGGAGTTCGAAATGAAGGATATGGTCCTCCTTCATCATTTCCTTGGATTGGAAGTATGGCAGTGGTATGGTGAACTTTCTATGTCTCAAGGAAAGTATGAAAAAGAGATATTGGGTAATTTTAACATGGAGAGATGCAAACCCATGGATACTCCTCTTCCAGGAAATTAGAGGAAAGAGGATGCTAATTCTGGAGAGGTAGTGGATGCTACTGTCTATCGACAGTTAGTGGGTTCGCTAATGTATCTAGTCAACACGAGACCAAAAATTTGCTACACAGTTAACCTGCTGAGTCAAGCTATGGTTAAGCCTACCAAGCTCTTTTGGAAAGAGGGGAAGCATGTCCTGAGATACCTAAGGGGCACATTAGAGTATGGTCTATGGTACAAAAGGATGGATGGAGTGAAGTTGCATGGCTTCACGGATGCAGATTGGGCTGGAAGTCCATCAGACAGAAAGAGCACATACGGGGGGATCTTTAGCATTGGATTGACAATAGTTTCATCGTACAACAGGAAACAATGATCCATGGCAGTCAGTTCAACGGAAGCGAAATACATGGTAGAAAGCCAAGATGCATGTGAGACTATCTGGATGAGAAAGATCTTGGTTGGTTTGTTTGGTTCTCAGATGGATTCGACAATGATTCATTATGATAATCATAGTTGCATTAAACTCTTGATTAATCCCATGTTTCATGATAGATCCAAGCATATAGATATCTGGTACCATCATCTTATATATTTTGTGCAAAGGAGGATCATGTTGATTTATTACATTCCCATGGAAGATCAGGATGCAGATATTCTGACGAAGGTGCTCACCAAGAGAAAATTTGAATACCATAGAGACAGGATCAGGGTGAAGGATAATCCCTTTCTTGTTGAGAGGAAGTGTTAATATTCAACAAGAATATTCAACACCCATGCCTAGTGCATTAAGTACTTGGTTGCATTAAGCACCCAACCTAGGGTGGGGCCCACAGTGCTATTTTTGGGTGCATGTCTATTTTTATTATCCCTTCATTTAGATGGAAATTAAACTATAATATATTCTCAATGTGGACTTGAATGAGTTAACTAAAAGTGATAAATTTAGTTAGCTAGTGGATTTTGAGTTAGAAGTTGGTTGGTGGGACATGTAGAGTAATTCTAGTTGTAACAGAGTTCGAAGTGTAGTGGTGCATGAGTTGGTGCAATTTGTAAACAATTTAAATCAGTTAAGTGAGTTAAAATCAGTTGTGCTAGCTGTAACTGAAGATACACTAGTGAGAGATTTAGTGAATTAAATATTAATTAATTCACAATTAATGATCTCATATGCAACTGAGAATTTACTATTATTAGCTGCATGCATGTCAGATCCAATGGAGACCCAGTTGAGTTCTAGGTGAAAGGGAGGTTTACTATCAGTTGTAGGATTATATTCTTGCACATATGTAGGAAAACATCGATTGGAGTGGCCATGATACTTGCGTAGTCAAGGCATACAATAATTCCTATCTTTTAGGGATATTTACCATAGGGGATTTCTCAAGCAAGGCAGGATGTCTAGAGGTTGAGAATTTACTATGTGTTGGTCAGTTTTGCATATGACAGTATGAGACAATTAGCTGATGTACTGGGGCTCTTGTGAGAAGAGTTTTGTATGTAATTGTTTCATGATCCATGGTTAATATACAATAGAAGATGGTGGGGTTTTTAGTTGTAATATTTCCCCAAGAAATTATCTGTGTTGTGTGTGATTTATCTTTATTCATGTTCATGTGATTAGTGATTGTGTTTTTAATTTTGTAAAATATTTGTAGAAGCGATTCAATATTTAACTTTAGTACATTGTTAGATCAGGTGAATCCAAGATATACATGCTTGCTGTATAATTTCTACAAACTCAACATAGCCATAACAGGCACAAAAAATACTCCAGATGGGGGAGATAAAAACGATATCTGACCTGAAGGGTAATGGCTTGGCAGAATGACTCCAAGATGGTTAAGACTTAGAGGAGATGTTCCTGGTTGAAAAAAATTGGGAGAGACACCAACAAAAGGAGAAGGTCCTTGAGGTGATGGTACTGATGGTTGTGTAGAGTGAACACCAACAGGTTGTGAAGGTGCTGACTGTTGGTTAGTCATACCAGGCTACTTTTGGCTAGGTCAAGATGCTTGAATCATATAAAATGTAAAAGATATTTCGGTAATAATCACATGCAATGGAACATTGTCGACGCGTTTCGAACCAGCCAGTGTGGTTCATCATTAGGACTAGGTGAGAGATCAGATCAGGACATTAAGTTTAAATAGATGTAGAGAAGGCTAAACTAGCCGTTAGGAAAATGACTAGTTTGACTCTTTTTTTTTTAATAATATATATTATATTTTTTTAATTAATAATGGCTAGTTTCATTTTTATTATTTGATTAATTTATTCAATTAATTAATAACTTATTAAATAATTATTTAGTAAGTTAAATAATTATTTAGTAAGTTAACTTATTAATTGAATAAATTAATCAAATAATAAAAATGAAACTAGCCATTATTAATTAAAAAAATATAATATATATTATTAAAAAAAAGAAAAAAGAAAAAAAAGAGTCAAACTAGTTGTTTTCCTAACGGCTAGTTTAGCCTTCTCTACATCTATTTAAACTTAATGTCCTAATTTGATCTCTCACCTAGTCCTGATGATGAACCACACTGGCTGGTTCGAAACGCGTCGACAATGTTCCATTGCATGTGATTATTACCGAAAGATCTTTTACAATTTATATGATGGATCACAGAAGCATCGATTCCAAAAATGCTTGAATCATGTAAACACTCGATGAGCTAGGATCAGAAATGGGAGGAGGTGGTTCAGGGAATGCACCAAGTAATGAGGAATATTTATAGACTCCAGGTGAGACACTGGTGAGAGGAGCAACTGATTGTTTATGGACCATCAAAGATATGATGGACTCAGGGGAGGTCTGAGACATCGGTTTGTAATATGTAAATTGATCGATGGTGACGATATTTCCATTGTGGGGGAATAAGATCTTACGGTTAACCACAGATGCGACAACTGACATAACATAGGTGTAACTATGACCCAAGAGGATATTATAATCCAAGGGGGTATCAATGACTTCTATGTCAATACAAATAATCTTTCACGCAAGTGTAACATGACAATTGCAGAACATGTGAAGGGGCTAGGAAGGGTGATCGTCCCAAGCACACAAAGTGATGGTAGATGGGGACAAATCGGGGGACACAATTTGATTCCAAACATAGGCATACATCACATAGGTGGATGCTTCCTCGTTGATGATACATCGCTGGACATAAGCATTACAAATCTTGACTGATATTTTGAAGGAAATAGAAGAGGGCAAAGGGGGATGTTCTAAATTTTCAACATCAAAGACAATAAAACGATCATATGAAGGATCCACAACACCTAGAGCAGATAGTAGATATTTTTGTTGTGATAGGAACATCTGGAGGACTTCCAACATTGACATGGCGATAGGAAACTGCACCAAGTCATCTACTATGTTGTAGGTGTGGGCGTCTTTGGTAGAAACAAAATTTCAACATAATGGGCCTTTAGGGATATTGGGAATGAACTCTTCCTTAGGCTGAGGGATATGTAACGGAAAATTTGGTGTCAGAATGCATTGTGTGGATACTTTAGTTCGGGACTCGGTTGTAGACATAGCAGGTTGCTTGTCATAATGGTGCGACCAAGTCTGAAGTTTAACATTAGCGGTATTGACCTCATCATAGTTTATAATGAGAATATGGTAATTAGGGGTACCAGACTACTGAGTTTGAGGAGTAGCCTAACCTTGAGGTGGTTGGGAAGCAACATATCCTTGACGAGGGAAAGGATTAGTGAACATAGCTAGTTGAGTTTGCGCAATGTTTGGAGGAAGCAATGTGGTGGGTTGTTGTACTCTAGACGTTGCTTGGGCTTCCCACAATTGGCACATCTGGGGTTAAAGGGGACAATCATGAGTATAATGGCCATGTACACCAAAACATGAAGAAGGTTTAATCGTACGAAGGATCTTGTTCTGCTTGGGCTGATCTTCTTGTTGCTGGTTTGCGATGTTAGGCTAGTTCCCTTGGGGTATGTTAAGAGTTTTAATTGGTGAATTAAACCTCTTAATATTTAATTCTCAATCTGGGCTCATAACCACGAGTTTCACTTCACTTATTGATTCATGTTATAGGTTATAGCTTTAATGTTTCCTTTATAATGATCATCTAAGTAATAAAATACATGAATGTGTATGAAAAAACAATCTTTCGAAAAGAAATCAAACCATCTCTCTAACATTAGAAAAATCAATAATCAAATTCAACTTGAATACTTTTAAATCTTTGTAAATATGACCTATCTTGTTACTAAACTGGAATATGAATTCAATGAAAACCTATTTTTCATAAATTCTACTTCAAAACAAATACCTAGTTTCAACAAGCTTCATTCTTCAACCTAGCAACTCAACACTTCATTCAAAAATCCAAAACCCTAATTTTGGCTTTTACAAGTCATCACTTGAAAGGACTAAAGAATCTGATATAATTGTATTTGTAAGTTATTCCTATGTTCAAACAATCAATTTTACACTTAATAACATTTCTTCACTCAAACCCTAGGATGAGAATGCTTCACGTCAATTCCATTGTCTCAATAACAAGAAAAAGATCGTGATACTGAAAACTAATTTGAATGCTTATTCTCATATACTACCAATCAAAGTTGACAACCTGATATTTTTCACTCAACTACTCTGCATGTATATGACCCACTCCATGAAAAGTTCAATCAACAAACCCTAATTCTACTCTTCAAGAATAAGAAGCAAAATGAGAAAACTTCGAAATATTTTAGGCACACCAAACTGTACTAGGGAGGCTAGACTACAATTGCATTTAACAGGAATCAAATCTTCGAAATGAGCTCTAACAATCCTACCTAAAATATTCAGAAAACCGTTACTTTGTTTCCTTAACGAAAAAAAAAGGTGAATTATACTGCTGATTACAACCTTCACTTCTTCAAAGTCTAATGAGCACACTTGTACTAAAAAAATGCTAATGAAAATATCTCAAGTGGAAAACTAAGATTTTAATCTTACAACTAGAGAAATCCAGACTTTAACTATTCAATCAATCACAACCAGCTGACTGACCTAATGCTCCAGAGTCTAATGAAGGGAAAACACTCCAAACTAAATTGCAAAGACTGGAAACTGAAACAACTATGATCACTTAGTCAAACTTCACTCATTAGCTAGGAATTAAAGATTGCACTCAAAACTAAAAACCCTAATTTTCTTTTACAATTTATGAAAGAGCTAAAGGCGTAATCTATCCAAAAGAAAAATTCAACCAATCTTGCATTTGAATCTTAAACTTAAAATGAAATCATAGGGAAATATTTAGAATGGCTCAATGCTTTTTGATGATAATTAAAGATGAATGTTGGCACTGAGAATTAATCTAGACATTCTAATTCAATCAAATAAACTGATTAACACTCTGGAAATATTTTACAAAATTTAAGATATCTCACTTTTAAATGGTAGATCTCACTGAACTAAAATAAATTCATTCAATCCTAGTTCTGGTTTAAATGACATAAAGACAAACCTATAAGCTCTACACTAGATCACACAAGACAAGCGAGGGAAAGGCTACACATATACCTCAAATGGCATGCAAATTACTTCAAAAAATCTATAAACTAACACTATTTTTTTAAATGAAAATCAATTACACTGCCAACGAAAACTTAGAAAATAATCACAACAACTTTGAGATCTAATTAAATAATGAATAATACATTCGATTTTAACTAACACTCATTCATATAACCTATCAATTTTATTCCTAATGCACTCTCACTCTTCTTGACAACTCAAGGATGATATCAAAGGATAAAAGACACACTTATCCAGAATCGATTGATCACACTAAAATCACACTGTGCATATTAAATCCATGCCAAATCCGTGTGCTAAAAACATGAAACCCTACTCTATAACTGAAACGATTCAACCCTTTACAACTTTGTAACGAAACTCCAAAACAATGCTAATTACACCATGCTCTGTTTCGATTGATATATATATCAGCGCAAAGGCTTGTATTGACGATTTGATCTATTCGTTACAGGCAGTGTTCATTCGGGTTTCGTGGTGCTTTGGATGGAAAGAACAACAACCTACTTTTCTACGTGTATATGGAAGAACACTGGAAAAGTTAAATATAAAGAAAATGGAGTAAAGCTCCGTCACTGTCAAACGCACACCTACATCAAAACAATTCTTCGAAACCATTCAACATGTAACCTTCAAAATTTAACACTCAACTTGTTAAGTTGAAATTAGGCACATGATATTGTTTCTTCAACTGAAATCACTCCAAAATTAATATACACACAATATAGAATAGTTGATTGAGATCAAAATCAAATTTTAAGAATGAATTTAAGCTAAAACGAAGAAAGTAATCAACATGAACACAATTACATACGCAGATGATCACAGAACGCTAGATCTGGATTGTGTTTTTCCCTTGAAACACCTGAATATGGCTTGGAAACTTAAAAAAACTAACTAATCCTCAACGCATACGATTCAAAGACTCATTAAGTTCATAAAAATCCAAAATTTGATCAGCAACACACCATGATGGATCACGAAATTGTGCTTAATTACGAAATAGTAGAATTTATAATTTCTAGGTTTGATATCAAAATGAAATGGAAATCAACCTCCGGGTATATCCCCAATCTATCTCTGTTGCAGGATTTATAATCACAGCCTTAGAATTACAAATAGAAAGGAGATTTGTCTAGATCATATCATAGAGATGTTATGCCTAACTTAGATATGTAAATCCAATTGCAATATCCATTCAAAGATGGATGCTTTAAAAACACTCCATACATATCCATGGAGATAAGACGAAATTGATTTTGTAAGCCGTTATGTGCTGATCTATAGTAATTTCAACTGCCTTTGACCAAAAATTGAAAACAGGGTTATTTTGGGAGATTTTGATAAATTTGAAAATTTCGAACTTAGAACCCTGAATATATCCCAAAACGTAAGGGATTTTGAAAAACCATTTTTATGGTTAGTAAATTGGCTATACTGGGATCAAAACCCATGTGCACAAATTTCTTCATACACCTTCATCTGGATGAAAATTGAGGCGGAAGTTGGTAGTTTGGAATTTATTGCAGATTTGGGGAATTTTGTGAATTTCCTCCTAGAGACCCATATGAGTGCGCTGGGTGGAATCCAAGTGATGGAGAGGTATCATAATATCATTTTTGATAATAATCTCTCTTGGTTTCTCTAGAAGCACGCCGAAAGTGTCAAAGCCCTAAATTAGGTATTCCCATACTTAACTGGCTTGTGAGGGATTTCAACGATGGAACCCTGTGATAAATGTACTTCAACAAAACTGTCATCAGTAAAACATGGCATAATAATATTTAATCATATATAAGTGAATAAAACTAATGATAATCAACCATAGAGAGTATTTGGCGGCTAGTGATGGAATTAGGGTATAGAACGAGCTAAAAACCTAGGGTTTTAGGGTATAAACAATGATATTTCATGATGAAAACATGGGCATATATGAGGCCCAACATCCCCCCATGCCTGAGGTTTTTCATTTACTCATGCAAACAAATAATTTTCTCATATCTAGGTTTTTATGGCATCATGGCTTTTAGGTAGGGTTATGTCTTGTGAAGCAACACTACATGAAGATTTTATTGCCATACATTTCATTTTAAGAGCGATACAAATTGAGGAAAAACAATAGATATGGTAGGAGGAAATTGATGAATAGGATGATAGGTGACAATGGAAATGGTAGATGAGATGAGGTGGTGATGGAGATGAGAAGACATGTGCTTGCATGCTCTATTTTTGCGAGGCCAATGCTTATGGATGGTTCCTTCATGAAAGGAAGCAATGAATTCATCCTCTATTGGATTCAACTGACAATATTTGTGAATGTAGGATGGGAAGGCATTATAGTTACTGCTTTTGTTTACATGAACCATTATGATTATGACCTAGAGTAGCATGCAAATGTAAATTATATGGAAAACCAGATATACGGAATATGTGGTGGTTAATCATCAAAGCTTTCTTAAATCTCTAATCAATTAAATAATATTAAGCCACCTCTACCTCAAGTTTTACCCTTGTTGTTGATGTCATCGGTGCTGCAAGATGAAGTAAATGATGAAATGGCTCGAGCTAATGTGACTGCTGAAGAAGGAAAAAGGTCTCAATATCCACATTATCTTGAAAATCTTGATGCATGTGTGATTTCATACGGCTTCTTGAAAAAAAGACAAGTACCATCATCAATATTTCTTTTCATTCAAATCTTATCGAAATAAAGGAAATAGGTTAAATAATGAACACTTACCTGATCATCCTCCGAGTTTAAGATACTAGTTCAACAATGATAATGAAAAACATGAGTAAGCATAGGGTGAAAATGTGAGTTAATCATGAAATTTCAATCATCTCTCTCCTACCATCTCTATCCCCCATGCCCATCATTTGCATGTCCTCATGCAAGCAAAACATCATACAGAGACCAAATACTGAAGGGCTAGGGTTTCTATATTAAATTCATGCTTCATTGACTTAAACCATAGGGATAATTGTGAGAGAATGTAAGTAAGTTTTATCGGATGTCATCTTCCTTTGCATTAATAAGATAAGAAAAAGTAGTGACTAGGGATCCAATGATGTCAATACTAAGCTTTATTATTCCAGAAAAAGTAACTAATGCTAGGGCTACTAAAGGAATGCTTAAAAATGTTGTTACTACAAAGATAATGCCATCCTAAAATGATTAATCAAAGCATCAAGAGTAATCCAAAGAAACATGTCTTCAGTTTCAATAGCCTCATTATTACAAGTAAAAGTGACTTTATTTAAAAACCAAGGCCTTAAAATGGATCGAAAGAAGGGAAAAATGACAAAACGATACCTTCCCAGGTTGACTGTCTTAACATCACCCAAGCTTATAGTTAAAGCTCCTCTTATTAAAGAAGAGTGAATCACTTGTACTAAGGGTCCCATATCCATAAAAACCAAATAATTTATGAAATATGGAATTCCAAAGCATAATACTAAAGGATATTAAAGCCATTCTCAGAGAGATATGATAGTGAGTTCAGGGAAAAGACAAAAACAACCAAGTAAATCATAGTGTAAAATTAACTTTGATACCACAGGCATGGCCTTGCTGCCAGTAGACATCTATAGCCTCTATAGGGATGCATTTTAACCTAATGAAATGTCTGTGTCCCACATACTAGATATAGATTTAGAGTTAGCTTATTTGAATTATTAGATGAAGACCACTGTCCTGGCTTTTTAATCATCTGATGACAGTGCCAATCACAAGAAGTAACATGGATGAACAGGTTAGCTCGTGATGAGACCTCTTGTCTTTCAGCTTTTGGGATGAAAGCCATTACTCTGGCTTGGTGACCAAGAGTAGTAATCTCATGCATGTTAGGTCTAATGATTGTGGTAGGTCAGCTCATTACGAGACCTCCTATCTTCCCCTAAATATTTTTGTAGACTTTGATTATGATTAGCCTTAGAGGTTACTTAATAAGTGGGGAGATAGATCTACTCCTTAAGAGCGTAGGATGGCATGAAAAGTTTTTAATTACTAATATTTGCAGGTTGATCCTGCTACCCTAAAGACTCAAGAAAATAAAATAACTTAGATAATGACTGCAATATTCCTCGAGTAGGTCATGCTAGGGTTCTTATGAGAGTTCATGATGGTTTTATAGGAGTGGTCCACCATAGGAGGCTTTTCATCAATACCTTCAAAGAGAAACTTGAAAAGGTTTCTTGGATGATAGTATGTTAAGCTTATGAATGGAAAGTATAACAATAAAAATTCCCCTAACTGACCTAATGAATAATCTCGGGCAATAATCAGAGCCACTTTATAAAATATGAGGCATTAGGAGTGAATTTCTTCTTACAAGTCTTACGACAAGTGTGCATAATGACAAAAAATTCAATTGTCATGCCTTAGGAATTGCAATTTCAAGAATGATGTTGTAACAAAAATTTTACTCATTTCTACCCTACCCTAATATAGAGAGAAGAAAGTATCCTTCAAGTGTAGGAGTACTCCCAATGCAACCATATTTGTAACAGCTTGCTAAATATACTCACACTTAGTTTGAAAGAATAAACTTCAACACATACCAGAGTATGAGAAACCAGTTGCTTCAATTGATATGGTACCAAGAGTATTTGAAGATGAGAGTGGTATTTTGACTAAATTGTAATATGGAACCAATGCTCAATGTAATCTTGGTGGTGTTGGCTCATTTATTCTTTTATACCACTCTGAATGTCCTCCTTGGTCATGCCAGGAAAACTTATATAATTGGTCTCTGGAATGCACACAAGGCTTGTTGCTGGGCATGGTGAAGGTTCCTCGATCTCAAGTTCATCTCGATGCTCCCCATTGGATTTGGTACATGGCTCATCGATCTTCTTGGTAGGTAGGAAAGAGGACTCAAGGGAAATTTCCAAATCCTATTCTGGCTGTGGAGAGACAAATAATTTCCTGAATGCAGTCAGGATGAACTCTTCCTGAGAAGAAGATACCCCAACTACTGCTAGGATTTGAGAAAGCGTGTTGATGGAAATTCTTCAAGCTCACAGTCATTCTTGAATTTATCCTATTCGAAACATGGATTAGTACAAAAAAAGGGGGTTATTACATCACCCCAAATATATTTTGTTGTTCAAAGCTTGAATTTTTAATTTAAATGAATTAAAAAATGCTAATTGCAAGAAAACTAGCACTGGAAATAAATCTACATTTATTTCTACGCATAAAGAAAAATAAATAAAAACTAAAGAAAAAGCAGTAATCGGTCAAAATTTGGAGCAACCCCACAAAAGTGGATGTGTGGCTCTTCACTCACGTCTTATTATACAATCTCCACCCTCAGACAACCCTGCAAGATCCTAAAACTTTGATAATAGTTACCTAAATCAAAAATTGCAACTCCCCACCAACAACGCCGAAATGTTGAGAGTTTTAATTGGTGAATTAAACCTCTTAATAATTAATTGTCAATCTAGGCTCATAAACACGAGTTGAATTGCACTTCTTGATTCAGTGAATAGGTCATAGCTTTAATGTTTCCTTTATAATGATTAGTTAAGTAATAAAATACATGAATGCGTATGAACAAACAATCTTTCGAAAAGAAATAAAACCATCTCTCTAACATTAGCAAAGTCAACAATCAAATTCAACTTGAATACTTTAAAATCCTTGTAAATCTGACCTATCTAGTTATTGAACTGGAATATGAATTCAATAAAAACCCCATTGTCATAAATTCTACTTCAAAACAAATACCTAGTTTCAAAAAACTTCATTCTTCAAATGAGCAACTCAACACTTCATTCAAAAATCCAAAACCCTAATTCTTGATTTTATAAGTCATCACTTGAAAGGACCGAAGAATTTGATCTAATTGTATTTGTAAGTTAATCCTATGTTCACACAATCACTTTTACACTTAATAGCTATTTCTTCACTCAAACCCTAGGATGAGAATGCTTCACATCAATTCCATTGTCTCAATAACAAGCAAAAGATCGTGATATTGGAAACTGATTTGAATGCTTATTCTTATATACTACCAATCAAAGTTGACAACCTGATCTTTCACACTCAACTACTCTATATGTATATGACCTACTCTGTGACAAGTTAAATCAACAAAACCTAAATCTACTCTTCAAGAATAAGATGAAAAATGAGACAGCTTCGAACTATTTTAGGCACATAGAACTGTACTAGGGAGGCTAGACTACAATTGCATTTAACAAGAATCAAATATTCAAACTGAGCTCTAACAAACCTACCTAAAATATTCAGCAAACCATTACTTTGTTTCCTTAACAAAAAAAATGTGAATTATACTGCTGATTACAACCTTCATTGCTCCAAAGTCTAATGAGCACACTTGTAATAAAACACTGCTAATGAAAATATCTCAAGTGGAAAACTAAGATTTTAATCTTATAGCTAGTGACCTCCACACTTTAACTATTCAATCAATCACAACTAGCTGACTGATTTAGTACTCCGGAGTCTAATGAAGGAAAAACACTCCAAACTAAATTGCAAAGACTGGAAGCTAAAAAAACTATGATCACTTAGTCAAACTTCACTCATTAGCTAGGAATTCAAGATTTCATTCAGAAACAAAAACCCTAATTTTATTTTACAATTTATGAAAGAGCTAAAGGCCTAATCTATCCATAAGCACAATTCAACCAATCTTGTATTCGAATATTAAACTTAAAATGAAATCCTAGGGTAATATTCACACTGGCTCAATGATTTTTGATGATAATTAAAGACAAATGTTTGCACTGAGAATTAATATGGACATTCTAATTCAATCAAATAAACTAAGAATACACTCTGGAAATGTTTTAAAAAATTTAAGATATCTCACTCTTAAATTCTATATCTCACTGAAATCAAAGAAATTCATTCAGTCCTAGTTCTGGTTTAAATGACAAAAAGAAAAACCTATCAACTCTACACTAGATCACACAAGACAAGCGAGGGAAAGGCTACACATCTATCTCAAATGGCATACAAATTAATTCAAAAAATCTATAAATAACACTTTTTTTTAAATGAAATTCAATTACACTGCCAACGCAAACTTAGAAAATAATCACAGCAACTCTGAGATCTAATTAAATAGTGACTATGAAATTCGATTTTAACTCACACTCATTCATATAAACTATAAATTTTATTCCTAATGCACTCTCACTCTTCTTGACAACTCAAGGATGATATCAAAGGATAAAAAACACACTTATCCATAATCGACTGATCACAATAAAATCACACTGTGCATATTAAATCCATGCCAAATCTATGTGCTAAGAAGATGAAACCCTACTCTATAACTAAAACGATTCAACCCTTTACAAATTTGTATTGAAACTCCAAAACAATGCTAATTAAACCATGCTTTGTTTCGATTTATATATATATCAACGATGAGGATTGTATTGTCAATTTGATCTATTCGTTACAGGCAGTGTTCATTCGGATTTGAGGTGCTTTGGATGGAAAAAAAACAACCTACGCTTATACGTGGATATGGAAGAATGCTGGCAAAGTTAAATATAAAGAAAATGGAGTAAAGCTCTATCACTGTCAAACGCACACCTACAACAAAACAATTCTTTGAAACCATTCAATGTGTAACCTTCAACATTTAACACTCAACTTGTTTAGTTGCAATTAGACACATGAGATTGTTTCTTCAGTTGAAATCACTCCAACATTAACATACACACAATATCGAATAACTGATTGAGATCAAAATTAATTGTTAAGAACAAATTTAAGCTAAAATGTAGAAATTAATCAAAATGCACACAAATTACCTACATATATGATCAAAGAAAGCTAGATATGTATTGTGGTGGAACCTTGCCACACTTCAAGATGGCTTGGAAACTTACAAAAACTAACTAATCCTCAACTCGTACGATTTAGAGACACATTAAGTCCATAACAATCCAAAATTGGATCAACAACACACCATGATGGATCACGAAACTGAGCTTAATTATTGAATAACATAATTTACAATCTTCAGGTTTGATATCAAAATGAAATGGAAATCATCCTCTGGATATATCCCTAATATGTATCTGTTGTAGGCTTTATAATCACAGCCTTATAATTACAAATAGAAAGGATATCTGGATCAGATCATAGAGATGCTATGCCCAACTTAGTTGTGCAAATCTGATTACAATGTCCATTCAAAGATGGATGCTTTAACAAGACTCCATACATAGCCATGGAGATAAGAAGAAATCAATTTTGTAAGCTATAATGTGTTTATTTGTAGTATTTTCAAATGCTTTTGACAAAAAATCCAAAACCGGGTTATTTTGGGAGATTTTGACAAATCTGAAAATTCTAAGTTTTACATAAATTAGCCTCAAAGAAACCTAAATATCTCCCAAACCGTAAGGGATTTTGAAAAAATATTTGAGGGTTAGTAAATTGGCTATACTGGGATCAAAACCCAAGTGCCCGAATTTATTCATTCGCCTTCATCTGCACAGAAATCGAGGCAGAAGTTGGAAGTTTGGAATTTATTGCAGATTTGGGCAATTTTGTGAATTTCCTCCTAGAGACCCATATGAGTGAGCTGGGTGGAATCCAAGTTATGGAGAGGTATTATAATATCATTTTTGATAATAACCTCTCTTGGTTTCTTTGGAAGCATGCCGAAAGTGTTAAAGCCCTAAATTAGGCATTTCCATACTTAAATTAGCTTGTGAGGGATTTTAGCGATGGAACCATGTGATAAATGTACTTCAACAAAATCGTCATTAGTAAAACATGGCATAATCGTCTTTAATCATAGATAAGTGAATAAAACTGATGATAATCAACCATAGAGAGTATTTGGCGGCAAGTGATGGAATTAAGGTATGGAACGGGCTAAAAACCTAGGGTTTTAGGGTATAAACAATGATATTTCATGATGAAAACATGGGAATATACGAGGCCCAACAGGGTCCTTTTGGTTGATTACCTTGCCGACCTTGGTTACCCTGCGCTTGTTTGTTGTAGTTTCCTTTCCCCTTATAATTTTTCTTCGAATTAGGGGGATTAGTCACGCTCTGCTAAGCATACACTTGACTTTGAGGAGGTAGTGGCTGTTGTGGTAGAGGTGGAGAAGGCATGAGAGGCATGGGTGAAAATGCCAGAGGTGATAGAACATTGGGTTGTGCATAAGGACAGAAAGGAGATGGGTCAACATTTTGATAAACAAGTGAGCAACAACTGGCCCTGACATTAATTCAATGCGGTTGGGGAAATACATAAGGCATGCTTTGACTAGGCTAAAAGTTGCCTGGAGGGAGGTAGGTGTTGGAGGAACTACCCCCCCCAAGGGGTGACCATAACTCATGTGAGGGGGAGCATATGGATGTGAAAGGGATCCAATTATACTGTCATCGGTATGAGATTCCCTCCGTGCATTGGCACCACCAGGTCTAGGAAGATGTGGTAAAATGGTATAAACATAACCAGACTAGGCGTATATAAAGTCATATTTTAACGCAACCTGGAGAGCTTCTTCCTCAGAATGAAGAAAATGAGATGCAACATCTTTACTTATGGGGGCTAAGAGCGTTCTAAGAAACCAATCCATATAGACATGGTCATCGAATGTAGGAGCTCTACACAAGCTTCTTATTCTACGCTGTTGGGTTAGGGTCCCCTAGGGTCAAGTTTTGAGTACATTTTTGGTTAAATTTTGTTAAAACATGCTGCACACAGAAAAGGCAGGGAGATTTGGGGCATGTAAAAGTTCATTTATCATTGTAATGGGTAAAAGGGAAAACATGGGGCTCAAACCACAGTTTGAGACCATGGTATTTGTGCATGTTAGTCCTATAAATATGCATGAGTTGAGTCAAGTTGAATATGAAGTATCCAAAATATATTATGTGAATCTGATCTGGCTTTGGGAAAAATCTGTGTTAGTCTAGGTTGGATACGCTCCTACTGGCTGTGTGCACAGAGACCTAGTCCTGAGCTATGTGCATTGACCCTACTATTGTGTGTGCAGGAGAAGATTAATGTACTGATTGAAGATATATTAATAAAGATAAGAGTTTGGATAATCACGATCTACTTGTATTATTTCCATGTTCACGTGTTAATGCATTGATTTACTTATAGATCTGTTGCTATTAATAAATGCACATTTATCTGAAGTTACACATATGATAATAGATTCCTCTATTCCTGCAAGTATTGCATGATTGGTTATGATTTCTATTAAGGATATATCTCTGTAAATGCACAAGGATTATTCTAGTTTCTATTTAGTAGATCTGAATAAGGATAATTGTTTGTTTTGCGCAAGACTGTATTAAAGTTAAGGGTTTCCTATGTTAGATCTGAAATGGGTTAAGGAATTCATTGTGTAGGGAAGTAATCATTAGATATGTTAATAAGGGATAATATCCACATCATATGCTCCCTCACGATGTAGAAACTTGGTTCCAAAACCCCCCCATACTGCTTCGAGTGAGACTTTGGTCTACGCAAGAAGATCACTATCGAAAGGGCCAGTAGTTGGAGGGTTTTGTTGGTTGCGCAGAACAATATGAACCTTGGTCAGGACCCCTCAAGCCAAAAAATGGTTATGTTTCTGAGTTGAAACCATTTTTATAGGTCTCTATCAAGCTTCTGTGCAAAAAAAAGGCAATTGATAATATTCAAGCTTTGATCGATACGTTGCATCGACGAAAGAAACTACTAGAAGCCAGAATGCAGCCTTGGGCCGAGGAAGCACTAAATCTATCACATACCATTGATAGTGCACTGAAGGGGCTCCAACAGATGCAACGAAGCATCAGTATCGCAACAAAAGGACCTACTACATAGAATCTCATTGGAGAAGCACAAAGCGCTACAACACAAAGCACCGAGCTCATCCAACCACTCAAGGAATCCATCCAGGTGTTGTGGGCCAAGATGCAAGAAGATGGACCCGAGTGACTCGAGGATGAGTCACTAGATTGTGTTTGGGGCCTGTTGGGTTTGGGTCCCCTAGGGTCAAGTTTTGAATACATTTTTGGTTAAATTTTGTTAAAACGCGTTGGGCACAGAAAAGTCAAGGAGATTTGGGGTGGGTCAAAGTTCCATTATCATTGTAATGGGTAAACGAGAAAACATGAGGCTCAAACCATTGTATTTGCACGTGTTAGTCCTATAAATATGTATGAGTCGAGTCAAGTTGAATATGAAGTATCAGAAATATATTATGTGAATGTGATTTGAATTTGGGAAAAATATGTGTTAGTCTGGGTTGGATAGGCTCTTGCTGGCTGTGTGCATGGAGACCTATTCCTGAGCTCTATGCAAGGACCCTGCTACTATCTGCATAGGAGAATATTACTATACCGATTGAATATCTATTAATAAAGATAAGAGTTTGGTGAATCACGATCTACTTGTATAGTTTCCATGTTTACATGTTAATGCATTGATTTACTTATAGATCTATTGCTTTCAATGAATGCACATTTATCTGAAGTTACACATATGATAATAAATTAATGAATTAATGCAAGTATTGCATGATTGGTTAGGATTTATATTAAGGATAGATCTCTGTAAATGCACGAGGGTTATTCCAGTTTTTGTTGAGTAGATCTGAGTAAGCATAATTGTTGGTTTTGTGCAAAACTATATTAAAGTTAAGGGTTTCCCGTGTTAGTTCTGAATTAGGTTAAGGAGGTCATTGCGCAAGGAATTAATCATTATATATAATATTAAGAGATAATATCTACATTATACGCTCCCTTAGGGTGCATAAACCTTGTTCCAACACCCCCCCATACTGCTTCGGGTGAGACTTTGGTCTGCGTAAGTAGATCACTGCCAAAAGGGCTAGTAGTTGGAGGGTTTTGTTGGTTGTGCAGAACACTCTGAACCTAGGTTAGGATCCCTCAAGCCAACATACACCATTCATGGAAATGGTCATTAAGGCGGGTGGCAGAGGATTGACGGAATCCGGTCAATATCTTGGTACCAATATCATAATGGAGGGGTAACTGGAAATATGATAAAAACACTTTAGCAAGGTTCACAAAAGCGGTATGAGATGCAGCGAACTGATCAACAAACCACTTCACAGCTTCTCCAATGAGCGTACATTGGAACAACCGAAGGTGAATGGAGTCATCGGTGATGGAATTAGAATAACACCGCATATGAAAGGAGAAAGCATGATTAGTGGGTCCCTCTCCAGTGTTCCCTCCAAACTTAGGAATGTCATAAGGAAGCTTAGTTGGCACAGCTAGACAACCTACATTGTGGAGTATGGGTTCATTGATTAACTAGCTAAAATCGAGAAGGCTTAAACCCAACATAAAAGGTAGAAAAGGAGTTGCTAGGACGGTTCTTGTGGAGGTTCCACTAGAAGTGACTCCAAGATTAGGGTTAGAGTCATTGACTAGTTTGCCTCCCACACCTTCATTGGCGCTTTACATGGTGGCTGTATGAGGTTGATAAGAAGCGGAATCATAGGAAGAACTTGATGAAATAGAAGAGCAAGATTCATAATAGGGACTCGGGGGAAAACTAACTTGGACCCTACGGAGAAGAGTAAGATGTCCTAACAGAAAATGAGGGTGAACACCTTAGAGTATCCATGACAAATTCCTTGGGGGCGTGTTGGAGCGGGGTCCCCTAAGGCACAAGTTCCGAAGACATTTTTGTATGATTTTGTATGTGCGCACTGTGCAAATGGAATCAAGGGGCTTTGGGGTGGGTCAAAGTCCCCAATTTTGATGTAATTGGGTTTAAATGTAAACTGTGGGCCTCAAACCATGGTTTGAGACCATAGTATCTTAGCGCTAGGCATATATAAATACATAGAGTAGGTCTAAGCTAAGTAGTCAATGAATGTGTTATGAAATATTGATGTTCTAATAGTTTATGCATTTATAAGGGTTTTTTGGGTTGGGTTGAAAGGCTCTTGCTGGCTGTGTGTGCGGAGACATAGTCCTGGCTATGTGTAGACTCCACTAGCTGTGTGTGCGGAAGGGTTTGTAAGGGTTTTGGAAAGAACAGTTGATGTATTGATAGATCTGAAAGATAATAGAAAAGACAATTTTGGAAAATTTCACTGTGTTATGCATCTATATTTCTTACTATTTTTGCTCTGTTGAGATCACATTCTCTGTTTACTTATTAATGTTTGTGCAAGAATATATGATCTAATTATGCATGATTACTGATAGGTCTGCTTAAGTATTCACAGTAGTAAGATATAGATCTAGTTCTGCTATGTTATCTATGCTAAAAGCGAACAATATTATGTGTTATTATGTCAATGATTGCACATCATCTATGATAATGTTAGAAACTATTGTTTGCACCTTTATAAGTTCACTTGGGTTTTTCTGAGGACTACTTCATTAACTTCTCTCTTAGGGTGCAGAAACCTGGTTCCAACACCTCCCCATATTGCTTCAGGTGAGACTTTGGTCTGTGCAAGAAAATAACCACCGAAAGGGCTAGTAGTTGGAGGGTATGTTGGTTTATCCATAAACTCCGAACCTGGGTCAGGACCCCTCAAGCCAACAAATAGTTCCGTTTCCAGGACCGGGATCATCATTTTGAGGGAGACTTGATGTTGTGGCATCCAACATGAAACGAATTACAAGATTGGCTAGATATAAATATCCTCGAATTTGCACTACAAGAGAATAGGAGTAATAAATTGTCGGAATAACAGTGGGTAGAGAAGTATATTTATACAGAAGTGCATGAAATTTTATTTTGTTCCTTTGCGCAAAAACTATAGGAGTGGTTGTCGTGCTTAGCTGAATTCCATCACAGCATAAAGGACGACGTAGTCACTGAGTGGACTCCTGAACTAGTCCAACAAGTAGAAAAGTTTTATAATAAGATCACTTGTGTAGTAGATCATTTGATCGATCACCTCTTGGGAGGATTTGTAACTAAATTTTCCATTGATCAATTTGTGTCATATTATGAAGCCGAAAGAAGGATTTTCAAAGGCCCTAGAGGTAAATTATTGCACTCATTGAAATTATTTATGAAAACTATATTGTGTGAATGGGGTTTTCTGTGCAAACATACCACTTGAATGCATCAAAGAGGTTCAAGTATGCACAGTGGAAGAATTTATCATGAAGACTCTGAAAAATTCATTTATATCCCTCTAAAGCCTAGATCTGATAGTGAACCTGAACTAGAAACTTCTAGCTCAAGTGATTCTAAAGAAGAAATATCGTCATATAAGAAACCCTTGAATCTGTTTCCCACTCCATCCACTCGACTTCTGAGCTCACATCACAGATCACCTACTCCATTGCGCAGTCCATATCCACCTCCACCTCCACCTCCCCGTAAAGTAGATATGGTTGCATCCATTAAGTTACCTAATTTCAGAGGCATTGGAAATGACGACACTGATCACTTCTGGTTTGTAATTGAGGTCGTATGGTAGGCTCAGTAGGTTAACAATATTAATATTATAAAAGCACAACTGGCTACTTGATTCCAAGATCGCGCATTAGATTGGTACATTAGGTATGCGCAAGAAAACCATAATGCTACGCTGGAAGAAATTAAAGCAACCCTAAAAGAGCAGTTTAAGAAACCTAAGTCATACATGAAGCTGGTGACAGAAATGAAAGATATTCGTCAGGAACCTAATGAGTTTGTATGGAGGCTGATCAAAGGTTGAAGCACACCATCAGATATGGTGGATTTGTGATTGATGATACTCAGCATAAGGAATGGTTCATTGCTATGTTGCTCCCACATCTGTGCCAACAATTAGGTCAAAACAATATTTCCACAAAAGCTGAGGCTATGTAAGTTGCAATGAAATTGGAGGCTACCCCAACACCTATTGTGCTGGGAACTCAACAGATTCAGAGTCAGTTGGAAGCCATGCATCTAGAAATCCAGAGTCTGCATAAAGACAAAGGCAAGGATGTCTGCGTAGAGGTGTGGTGTATAAAATGAAAATCTTCTGGGAACCATAAAGACCAGTTTCCTTTCTTCAACAATTATTTGAATTTTGGAGGTCCTAGTCTCTTGAATAATATTGTATGGTGCACTATATGTAAAATTACTGGACTACATGACACAAATTCTTGCCTCAGGATTGGAAAATATCAGCCTGACTTGAAGAAGTTATTTCAAGTTCTATTCATCATTAGGGCACGATGAGAAGAATCTCTGTGCCTAAGATACGATGTTGGATAAATAAGAGATATACCGAAATCAGGTTGGGCCTACATCACTAGCATCCCTAGGCACGTAGGATTCCAAGGCAAAGGAAGAGGTCGAGGAGGTGGATCAGCTGGTTGAGGAAGAGGACAAGTCATTTGATATAATTATGGAGATGCTGATCATTATGCCAGTGATTGTTTGAATCCAACGCGATAGTCCTACAATAACTGCAGAAAATTTGATCATGTTATAGAAGATTGTCCTGTCTTGTTTGCTAAAATGCAGGAAAAAAAGACCCCAACGCAAAATATTCAGATGGTTCGCAGGGAAATTCGTGAAGAAGATCTTGTGTGAATGTAGTTACCAGGAGTGTTGTAGCTACCAATGAATATAAGGGAAAGCAACCCGCTTATGATGTATGGATCCAAAAGGAACTTGAAAACAAATAAGGGGAAATCCTATGGCATGCGCAGATCCCCCAGAGAAAAGAACCCCAGACTGCGCCATTCCGCGGGAGAGAAAACGAAATGGCCCATGGTGGAAGTTCCTGAGATGATTGAGGAAGAAGAAAAGGATGTAGTAGAAGTATCCCCATTCTGGCGACTGCCAAGTTATATTGCGCTGCAAAAACCTTTTTTCAAAGCGCCTAAGGACTTTGGAATACGTGCGCACGAGTATCCAATTACCTCTGATCCCAGAGAATGTCCTAATAGAAGGGGATATGCTTGTGAAGATTCGACAACTGCATTTTGATGACTAGTACATCACGGATGTCGAGAAGTTTCCCGAGCTCGCGCCAGAGCTCTATTTGAACCAAATTACGTATGAAAGAGGCTTGGTGTGCCTCGAGCCAAAGAGGGGAATGTTAGGTCCGCACAAGGCAAGCTTGCTTAATTTTCTACAGATCCCTCATTTTGGGTGCAACCCCATTAATGATATCTACGTCCGACAGTTGTTTGTGTTCGTCAATGATGATGCGCTCTAGTTGGGAGAGCACATACCGATTGATGCAGAGTTTATTCATATAATAATAGGTCTACCTGCTAAGGGGGCCGAACCTACTATGGACTTTGGAGGCAAAGCGTAAGAGAAAGCGGTGGCAGATCAAACCAAGAAAAAATAAAATGTCACATGCAAAACCCGGGGGTTCGCTGTGGAGGAGATTAATGACCCCACCTTCTATTTTAGTACGCTAATCTTGGCCAACAAGATGATGTGCAAGTGCAGGCCCAAGGAGGTTCCTGTGCATGTGATTGCGCTGGTCGATAGATGTGAAAAAGGTGTGATATATAACTGGTGCATGTATTTGTGCAAATAATTCCTAGAGAATGTGTGCGAGGCACATGAGGAAGGTAAGCCCTTCTAATATGTGTGGCTCCTCTTATTTATTTCACTTATTGGATGGATAACCCTTGAAGATACACAGTTCCCCGAAATTGAATAAAAGATGTACGAAGCTGTGCACTATGCAACACCCTGGAACTTGTCTAACCCAGTGCGTGCAAGGGAGAATAAAATATTTTGGGTTCTATATGATGCAACATTGAACCAAGCAGTACAGTCGAAGCTGCGACTATACCCTACCCCATATGGTCAATATAAAAGGATTGCGGCTTTCAAAGCCACGTTTCATAATATCCATATCCACGCAAAGGGCACTGTAGAGGGAGTCTGGTATGAGCTGTCCTATTTGGTGACTGAGGATGATCTAATCATAGTGATGGCAGAATAGCTTTTGTACTGGTTGAACCCACCTACACCTTTAAAGCCGCGCACTCCGACAAGAAAATCCATGGAGAAAGCTACTGAAAATCCTGTAGAGACCATGATAGTAATGGCTACAGAGAAACCCACCGAGAAGGAACTGACCCCTACCACGACTGGAGAAACTGTTGACACAACAACCATGCCAAGGAAAAATGGATCTGTGCCTAAGGATACCAGAGAAGTTGAAACATCAAAAGGCACTAAGTGCGGATCTTAGGTCGATGGTGGATTGCACAAGAAGTAGAAGGGATCCAAGAAGGTAGGACAGGAGGTCCTGGTGCTCACAGAGGACGATCTCAATGAAATTGAGAACACTGTTACATCTGCGATGGAAGATCGATGGAATGACATGGAAGTCCAATACAAATCTATGCTGGAGATCATACAAGTTGGGTTGCAGGAATCAAAAGTCCATGTGAGCTAGATTCAAGAGAGCGTGATTCAAGCGAGCTAGACCAGTGCGCATGTTACAAGCGTGAAACCATTCGATGTTGCCTTACCATCTTCCCAAGGTCGACTAGGGGTAGGCAACGGAGTATATAGGCCTCGCATTTTGATGGTCGGTTTGGAAATGGTGCAAGTAGTGTAGGATTTGATGTACTTCCAAACATCCTATCGAAGGTTCGTCCAATAGAAATACTTCTGCAAAACTAACACGATTTTCTTGACCAATAAATGTCTAGCAACCCAACTGTAGTGCGCTTCCAAAATAACCTGGACCCTCTCGCTTGAGTGAACACATAGGTGTCCCAGGTGGAATAAGAGTGTATCCTAGAGGTGAAAACTGGGAACTTTCTTACCTTGCAGGAGCATCTAGTATGTGTTGCTGAATTCTAGATCACTTTTGTAGAGATGCGTCCAACCTGAAGTCTCGTGCCATAAGAATCAAGCACAGTGGTTAGTGTTATCACTTTACCGGATCTCTGAGGTTGAGAAGAGACCATCAAAGGTAACCACAAACCAATATTTTTCCAAGTAGCTAGCCCTACTAGGTAGGAGAGGGCTCTCTCCAGTGGATCTCAACCAATATAACTAGATCAATGAGATATTAGGGTAGGTATAGTAGCACAGTGGTTTGATTGATTGAATTTGATGTGTTGGATGGTGAATAGGTCAGGGAAGAAATTAGGTTAGGGAAAACAAGGATCAGAATTGTAGGGATTTGATGGAGCAAGGTAGGTATGCAAATAAACATAAGAGGATATATGATGAAGTGGTCTAGATTTCTAGAGTTTGAGAAAAGAGAATAAGAGATATGAATTCTTTTCTACTAAGAAGAAGATGAAATAGACTGTAAATATCCCTCCAAAAGAAAGCATAAACATAATGAATTTTGTCTTTCTGACTTAGGAAACATTTAAATTTAGAAATGAAATGAATATGAATTACAATACATTCACACATTTGCATAACAAAATAAGAAACAATGTAAAATCATTTACCACATGAATTCCATGAAAATAGCTGCAACTCAGTCTGTTATTATTAGCCAAAATTCCTGATTACAAAAAGTGTTCCAAGATCAATCCAACAACATCCAACCCTTGCTATGGGAAAATAATGAATACTATAGACCAAAAATGATTCTCTCTATCTCAGGGGTCGAATCATTGACTTGTGGAGCTGATCCACAAAATTCTCAACTGGAAACCCAAATACTAGGGAGGTCAACAAACTCATCCCTAAATTTGGTGAAACTAATTCATTTATCCAAAAATCCACTTTTACCCAATGTATCTACCCTCTAGTAACTATTTAGGACATAATTACATTTACAAGGATGAATTCCATCAGAAAAAAATCATAAATTCTATCAACAACTGATAAAAACTCAAAAAATGGAAGATATCAAGAAACTGGCAAAAGCGCAATGCTTGAACCAAAAGTGCATCGCCTAAAGTAGAAGCGCAATGCCAACTTCAAGGTGAGTTTTGGAGGCCTTCTTGAAGTCCAAATTGGGCTTATGATAGCTCATTGGAAATGTGCTCTTGTCTAGTTTCCAAAAATTCCCTTGATTTCTGAAAATTATAAATTTAAGGCCCTCAAAAGTCAAATTTTCCAGGACTGGTCAAAAGCGTAGTGCCAACCTGAAAAATGAGGCAGAAAGGTGATTTTTTTGGTGTCTTTGGCCATTTCTCCCTGTCAGAATGTCCAATGTTGGTGTGCCAATAGTCAAAATTTGATGTATAAGGCCTTTTGAATCCAATGGTTGTGGCCATTTGTCATTTTGAGGCTCCTAGAAAAAGCACAATGCCTTAAAGAGAAGCGCAACGCCTCCGAGGTAAAAGCGTAGTGCCTTAAGGAGAAGTGCAATGACTTCCAAAAAACTCATATTTCTTGCTCAAAATTAGAATTTTACTTGAGAGTTTGAGAGATCAGTGCATGAGGATGAAAATGGGTGTCTTTTTGGTCTTTTATGGCCCTTTATGCTTGGTGAAATTTCAAAAATTAGCTATGGGACCCACGTGTCCTTTTGAACTCAACTTTGACATTGCACTTTTCCTTTTGAACCCGATATTTGGATTTGATCTTTTGATGTATTTTTAACATTATGGCTTTTTAGAACATTGAATAATTTGGCTGATTGGAACCTTGAGTATACAACTATCTTGGAACCATGAGAAATTATTACATATTAAGAAACCTAAAATTACATATTAAGAAACATAAAATTACATATTTAATTGAAATTAATTTACAAATCAAGCTTTCATAATAAAATGTGTTTATTGTCACTCTCTTACTTGCTGGTCTTTTATGCATGCAAATGGTGATTTGATGGACCTTGAAAACCCTAAGACCCAATGGAGACTTTGACTGAATGAAATTCATGATGAAAGGACTGAAATGATGATGACAACATCATGACTGATGTACACTCAACAAAGTGGTGAAATGAGCCAACAAGTAATGAAATTTTTGAAAAGAGTGAAGCTTGACCTAAATCTCCACCAAGTGACCAAATTTTTTCATGATGAGCTAATGGAATGATAAAAATTTTAGTATGGGACCCTTAACATGACATGAAAGAGTTTATTTGATCACTGGTGGAAGAATGAAAATACTAACACTAACATTGTCTCCAGCTAGGGATGGTAGCTCCTTGGAGGTGCCAAGAACACTGTAGACCAAGTGCCTATCCATTGGGCGTGGAGTAAAAAGCTAAAAGACAAACTAAAAACTAAAATCTTAAATTGATTTGAACCAAACTCAAACTGATTGAAAACTGGCTTAAAAATTGACTTAAAACTGACTCAAAACTGACTTGACTTTGACTGAATTAATTTTGAAAACAACAGAAAACCAATGAAACTTTATGGCCTTCACCTCGGGCTCCAAGCTTCGATGATTCTCCGCTTCACACTTTGTAGGAATTTAAACTGTTATTTACAATGGATTTGAGAAATTTGAAATCCGCATCAGAAAAGATAATGCTTAAGGAGCCTACCACTGATTGTTCCTCTGTAGCATTCTTCTCCATTTATTTCTTTCAATATAAAAGCGTGCGGCCCATGGAATGTTGAGATATTGTATGGCCCTTTCCATAAGTTTCCAAATTTTCTATGCTTTCCTTTTTCCTCGTTCCTTGGATCCCACTGGAGGACTACATATTCAAGATTAAAATCATTTGCCTTGGTTTTGTGGTCATACACATTCTTTATCATGAAGATTTGAGGTGTTTTGAAATACCTCGTCTCTCATCTGCTGAAGGTGGATCATTTGATTTATTCGAAGTTTTACATCATTCTCCTCACTTCCTACTTCTTTCAAAAATTTCATGACCGATGCTGCAAGTGATGTAGGAAAAACAAAGTCTACACCATAAACTAACTTAAAAGGGGATATTCCTATAGATTTATTACTACTCATCCTATCTTCCCACAAGGCGTTCACAAGATTTTTGTGCCAGTTCTTCTTGTTGGCCTCCAACATCTTCTTTATGATATTAATCAAAGAATTATTAGAGGATTCTGCTAAGCCATTACCTTGCGGATAATAGGCGGTTGAGTGTCCTAGATTGATGTTATATTTTTCACAAAACTCAACCATTATTTTTTATTTGAATGCTACTGCATTGTCGGTAATAATCTTATGAGGACAACCAAAACGAGACAATATGTTAGTATCCAAAAATGGAATAATTACAAGGTCTATTTCTTGACTTGTTGGGATCACCTTGATCCATTTGGTGAAGTAGTCGGTGGCTATTAATATCCATTTGTGCTATGCATATGATGTGGGGTGAATCTCTACGATGAAGTCAAGTCCCCACTATTGAAAAGGTGACTGTACTGAAATAGGTTGCAAAGGTAAAGGAAGAAGTTTTTGTTTACCTTGAAACACTTGACACTCATGGCAACTCATCATTGTTTTGTACAAGTCTGCAAAAAAATTTCCAGTAGTATCTCACTCTCAATACTTTATTAGCTGCGGTCTTCTAGAACATATGGCCCCCACAGTCCCCTCTATTGGAACAAGGTTTACTAGCCTCATTTTTGTCCAGTTTTGTAATATTTTGTAATATTTATTCTAACGGAGGGGGTTTGGGATTGTAATGGGTCAAAAGGGTAGACCAAGGGTCCAAAAAACACGGTTTACAGACCATAGGACAACGTAGGCTAGCATGATATAAATAGATGGATATGTCGAGTCTAGAAGTGGGGAAGGAAGAAATAATTAAGCTAGATATGGACTTGTGGATCTTTGGTCGATTGTCTAGGTAAGGACTCCTAATGGCTGTGTGCGGAGACCCTAAGTCCTACTGTGTGCGGACCCTGCTGGCTATGTGCATGGGCTAGTAGATAGAGTCTATAAGCTGGATCTGAATGTTAATGAATAAGAAGACCTTTTCTGAATGATGAAGCATTCTATGTTGTGATTACTGGATGCACACTGTGGTATTTATATTTTTTCACTGCATACTGATGATTTTTTATGCACACATGGATGTGATATGGTTAGATTTAAATGTTGTTTCTTCAGTTGATCTAATATTGCGTGATTTATAAGTTCTGCTAGAAATATTCTGCTTGCACACAGTTAAAGAGCCTCGGTATAGGGCACTGGTTTGATTGATCTAGATGGACCCCCTTCAATTAACTTTATCTCTCTCAGGGTGCGGAAACCTGGTTCCAACACCCTCCCATACTAATTCAGGTGAGACCTTGGCCTGAACAATAGGTCATTTCTGAAAGGGCCGGTAGTATAGGGGTTTGTTGGAAAACCTTGAAGTCGAACTTGGGTCAGGACCCCTTCAAGCCAAGAAATGGTCCCATTGTCGGGATCGGGAGTATTTTGAGAGAGAGATCAGGTAATGTGACGGGGTCATTGGTAGCCATTAAAACCTGAGTTAGAATATTGGTTTGAAAAGCAGAGAATTTGACCTAAAAGAAAATAGGAGTGAAAATGTGTCCATAGAAGAGTGTAAGAATAGGTATAATTTTATGGAAGTGCACGAAATGTTCTTTGTATCCTTCGCACACGATTTGCAAGAGTGGTTAGCTTGACTTGTGGAATTTTAGACTTACTAGAGGGACGATCAGGTCACACAGTGGACCCCTGAGTTGGTTCGACAATTGGAAAAAACTGATAATAAGATTGCCAGGACTGTGGAACATTGGGTTGACAGTATATTAGGTGGATTTGTGATAGAATTTCTTGTTGATAATTTTGTGTCATATTTAGAAGCAAAAAAAAGGTTCTTCAAAGGATTTAGAGGTAAGTTCCTAAAATTTTTTATGTTGTTGATTAAGATGCTATTGAGAAAAAAATGTGTCTTGTGTGGCCACACCGATTGAATGATCTCTGATCAGAGTGGGAGAACAACCCGAAGTGGTAAATACTATCAGGTTAATTAGGAAGGGGACAGATCGGTATACAGTCCCTTGAGGGATTCATATGATCATAACAAAGAAAGGGTTGTGCAAGGGGGAACTAACCCCCCGGCCACACCTGCATTGAATCCCCATAAGGGTAAAAAATTTCTTGCACCTTGCCCTCCATCGTCAGAGGATGACATGGCTAGGCACATGAAGCTGCCTAATTGCAAGGGCATAGGGGACGAGAACATGGATCGATTCTGGTTTGTATCCGAATCTGTATGGACTGTGAAAAACGTGAACAATGATGCTATCAAATGAGCACAGCTATTCATAGCTTTTGGAAGAAAGGCACTGGATTGGTTCATGGGATATATTGGTCAACAGGTGAATGCATCCATACAGGATATTAAGAATGACCTAAAGCAACAATTTCGGAAGCCTAAGTCATACGCTTAATGTGTAGTCGAACTAAAGGACTTTAAGCAAGGACCTACAGAGTCTGTTTAGGAGGCTGACCAACAGTTAAAGAAGGTGATCAGTGATGGGGGATTTTTCTACAAAGATAATTAGCATAAAGAGTGGTTCATTGCTACGCTACTACCACACTTGCATGGGTCCATGGGGCAACAAAAGAATGACTCTCAAGAGGAAGTGCTGGAAATAACCATTAAGTTAGAAGCTACGCCAAGGGATGATAAATAGTTCACAACTCTCCAAATCTAGAACCAATTGGAGGAAATGCACCTAGAAATTTATAGCTTGCAAAATGACCGCGTTAAGGAAGCCAGCCCAGACATTTGGCACATACGCTGTAAGGGACCGAGTCACACTAAGGATCAATGTCCACTATTATCAGACTACATGCAGGATGGGGGTCTAATCCCTTTGTGACCCAGGGAAATAGCTAGTCCTAGAGGTCCTATGCTATGGTGTGCTGATTTTCGGGTGGAAGGAAGACAAAACACGGATCACTGCCCGCAATTGGGTGCTTATGTACCAGAATTGAAACAACAGTGGTGCAGATTCTGCTTGTCTGTAGGTCATGACGAGAAAAACTACCAAACCCTTTACCTTATGGTAGATAGAGGAAATTTATACAGAGTACAAGTCGACTCCTCATCACCACTGTCTCCTTCGGGATGGGGGGGATATCCTGCATGAGTAAGGGGAGGAGGAAGAGGGGGGAGTGCTAGTCGAGGGCACGGACAACTGATCTATTACAACTATGGAGATGTGGGACATTTCACACGAGATTTACCGAACCCAACATGCCAGTATTGCAGATATTTCTGGCAGTTTGATCATGTCATTGAAGACTGCCTAGTGCTAATAGCGAAAATGCAAGAAACGCAACAGACACTTTCGCAAAATGTGCAAAGAGTTAAGGTGGAACCATGGGACGATGGGCCATGTATCAATGTAATCACGCGCAACGAAATTTCCAAAGGAGGAACTGAGGAAAAGGTGGAAACCAAATCATTAATTTGGAAGGCTGAGGAAAAAGCGGAAGGCGTAGACCTGAAAAGGGAAAAATAAACCTTAATCGAAGCATAAAAGGAGGTAACTAAAAATGAAACAACTGCCACAAAAGGAGTAGTATATCCGAAAGCAGAAGAAGTAGTTAAACCTTTCCTCCAGGCATGTATGAAGCGGTTGTGCAACTAGAAGGCCGTAGAAAATCACCAAGCCCTAATAGACAACTGCGCAGAAAGAATTTCTTCACAACCCGAGGTGAAAAATTTGAATAAGATATACAAAAATAAAGAAAGGAAATGACGAGAAATGCGCATGACTGCGCATATTGCGGAGTACAAAATGGACCAAGTTATCCTTGACTTAGGCTCAAATGCTAACGTCCTATCCAAGCAGACCTAGCAACGAATGGGGGAACCTAAACTGGAATGGTCGACTATTTAACTATGAATGTCTTATCAACAGAAGATTGTCCCATTGGGAAGACTGACGAACGTAGTTGTAGATATTGCACGTGTTAAGTTCCACACAGTTTTTGAGGTAATCCAGATAGTAGACGACACAGACCCTTACCCTGCGCTCTTGAGTATGGATTGGACTATTGACATGGGAGGTCTCATTAATATCAAGAGGATAAGCATGATATTTGAGAATGAAGGCACAAGGTAATAGTCCCATTGGACCCAGCGGAAGGAGAATGGTATACTGAATCAATACGGGAAGAAAAAGATGCCGATCACATATACAAACTAACCGCCCGGGATGATGACTGGATCAACCCCACGGCCGACGACATGCCATGTTGGGAAAGAGATAGTAAGTGCTTATTTGACTTAGACGAATAAAAAAAACTACATGTTGTGTCTACGCTAAGATGTCTTAAAATTACAAAGAGATTCCGATGTATTTCCTTAGAGGTAAGAGAACTACCCCACTTTGATGGGTCTAGTAATGTTGAAAATTTCCTTACAAAAATTGAGGAAAGTGTTCCTAAAGAATGAAGATTTTGGGCCCTAGCCTTGGTCATGCGCGCAACCCTTGTGCGTTGGTGGGAAAGTCATAAAGAAAATTTTCGGGACTGGGGAGAATGTTGAAGGATGTTCAACTGCTGATTCCGTATACTAGCTAATCCACTAATAGAATTCTTCTTGGGGCAAGGAGATCTGTGAAAACACATAAATATTTGGCTAAAAGTATGGAATGAGGACACAAGGAATGAATAGGTCCACATATTTTTTCACACCTTAGGACCAATCCCCACCTCCTGGTACTTGGACGCAAAACTACATTAGTGCACCAAGCATTGGATTACGATGGCTGAATACTTCGTAAGGATGTTTGGACTAACAAGAGGTACCAAGAAACTTGATGAATCATTCTAGGATATAGACACTATGGTCTTTAGTGAGGCCCGCCCTAAGAAAGAACGTGCTACGCTAGCTTGGGATGCGCAACTGCAAGATATCATGAACTGTAGAAATCTGTCAATAGAGGCAAGCAATGAAGATCCCCAGAATATTATGATCGAAGAGTCAGAAGGGGAATGGGCTATTGTAGGTCCATTGCTGCAAAAAATCGATGTCACAAACCTTTGAAACTAAAAGAAATAAATATTGGCTCGACGGAACAGCCCAAGATGGCCAAGATTAGGGATTACTGGGATGATGGCATAGTGGGAAAGGTCACTGAGCTATTAACTATATATCAGGAGCTATTCCCGACCAATTTATCTGAACTTGAAGGAATCATAGGAGATATGGGAGTTATGAGGATTACGTTGAATCCAGATGCACGACCAGTGAAACAACGACCCTATCACCTAAACCTAAAATACAAGAAAAAAGCTAAGGAGGAAATCAAGAAAATGGTCACCGCAGGTATCATTGAACCAGTAGAGCAGTCAGATTGGGTAAGCCCCATGGTAGTCCAGGAGAAGAAGACTAAAGGAGAAATAAGGATTTGCATCGACCTACGAAAGTTAAATGATGCCTGTGTCCGCAACCCATTCCCGACACCATTCTCCAATGAAATCCTAGATAACGTAGGGGGTCAGGAGGCTTATTTGTTTACTGATGGATTCTCAGGGTACCATTAGATACGTATTGCACCTGAAGATCCAATCAAGACAAATTTCATGACGGAGTGGGGCTCCTTTCAGTATATTGTCATGCCCTTTGGATTAAAGCATTCCCCTACCATATTTTCACGCGTTGTTGTAGCCGTGTTAAAGGAATTAACGCACAAGTTCCTGGAATTCTATTTTGATGACATGAAAATGTTTGGATTAGTAAAGAACAATGTATCGAATTTGCGCATGACATTGTGCACCTGCAGGAAACACCAAATCTTGCTAAACATCAAGAAATGCATCTTCTGTTTCCTATTCGGAATTATTTTAGGACATGTGGTATGTCATCAGGGGTTGATGGTTGACCCAACCAAGATTGCGATTATCATCAACTTGGTAGTTCCAACCACGGAAAAACAACTGCGCTCCATCCTCGGCCACACATGTTACTACAAAAAGTTCATACAGGGGTACACTTTGTTCACCACTCCGATGGAAAAGTTTTTAAAAAAATATGTCTTGTTCTTCTGGGATGACGAATGCGAGAAGAGCTTTGAGTTTCTAAAAGAAAAGATGGTGACTACACCTATCTTGATATTCCCCGATTGGGCAAAGATATTCCATGTCCATGTAGATGCATCAGGGATCACCTTGGGAGCTATCTTGGCACTACCTGGGGAAGGGGATATAGATCACTTGATGGCCTTCACTAGCAGGAAGTTGTCAAGCGTGAAGTGTTGGAACGGGGCTCCCTAAGCTGTGAACTTTGTATGTTTTTGTATTAATTAGTCTAATGCAGGGGTTTTGGGGTGGGAAAAAGCCCTGAATGCATTGTAATGGGTCAAAGGGTAGACCTAGAGTCCACAAAATATGGTTTGCAGACCACAGGATAGCATAGGCTATATCGATATAGATAGATGAATAATTTGAGTCTAGAAGTAGGCATGAATTAAGACTAATGCTACGTGCGAACTATTAGATCTGTTTTGGGTTGTTTTGGGTAAGGAATCCTGTTGGCTATGTGTGCAGAGATCCTCAGTCCTGCTATGTGCAAAGCCCGCTAGGCTGTGTGCGCAGGCTGGTTTTGGTTGTAAGTGGATTTGAATGTTAATGAATGCGAAGTATTGTTAAAGTATCTGTGTGTTATCTGGATCATTGATGTTTACTACTGAAGCATATTTGTGATGGTTATTTAGCCACGAATTTATCTGTGTGTTGCATAAGTATATCTGTGATGGTACCTCTTTAAGCTACGAATACTTGTATGCTATTTGTTTATAATATATCTATAATTGTGTATGTGCTGGTAATTGCTGATACGCACATGGATGTAAAGATATTGATTAGATCTGTGAATGGTAATAGCTCTGTTCTGGTTAATAACTAACTATATTGATAAAAGCTTGTGAATAGACTTACTCTGTGCGAATCCGATAAGCTGCAAATAAAGATCTACCTTGACTTACCTAGTCTCTCTCAAGGTGTAGAAACCTAGTTCTAGCACCCTCTCATACTGCTTTGGGTGAAACCTTGGCATGTGCAAGTAGGTCATTGTCGAAAGGGCCAGTAGTATAGGGGTTTGTTGGAAAACCTTAACCTCCGAACCTAGGCCAGGACCCCTCAAGCCAACAAATGGTTCCGTTGCTGGGACTGGGAGCATTTTGAGAGAGAGATCAGGTAATGCCAAGGGAACATTAGAGACTTGAGAAGCTAGAAATCGAAGACTGGTTCGAAAGAAAGATTCAGGAATTTTCTATAAAAGAGAATCGCAGCGCGAAGCTGATAGATAAGAAGTGGAAAAATAAGTACATTTTACTGAAGTATATGAAAGTTTCATTGTAACCTTTTCACACGAGTTTCAGGAGTGGCTAGCCAGGCTCGTACATTTCCAGACGTGCTGGAAGGATGAGCGGCTCCTGCAGTGGACTCCAGAGTTGATCTAGTAGTTGGAAAGGACTGATAATACCATCACTCGTATGATAGATAACTGGGTGGATAGTGTGCTGGGAGGTTTTGTGACATAATTCGTAGTCGATCAGTTCATATCCTATTCGGAAGCAGAGAAAAGGTTCTTCAAGGGTTTCTGAGGTAAGTTCTTGAAAACATTTCCTTTGTTAATCAAAATATTACTGTCCGAAAAGGGCATTATGTGCAGCCACACCAAGTGAATGACCCCTGATCTGAGTGAGAGCACAACATGAAGTGGTAAATACTACCAAACTAATCAAGAAGGATATAGATCTGTCTATAGTCCATTAAGAGAATCGGTTGCGCATAGCCCTCAAGCTACCCCACCTTCAAGTTAGCATAGGGGTAATAACTAACCTATACCTCCACGTCCACCAGAAGACGATATGGCCTCGCACATGAAGCTACCCACCTTCAAGGGTGTAGGGGATGAAGATATGGACCAATTTTGGTTTGTTGCAGAATCAGTATGGGCTACACAGAACGTGGATTCCAATGCTGTAAAGAGGGCGCAACTGTCACTTGCCTTTGAAGGAAGGGCTTTGGATTGGTATATGGGGTACGTAGGAAAACTCACAGATCCATCTATTCCAGAGATCAAAAATATGTTAAAACAACAATTTCATAAGCCTAAGTCGAACTCTCAAATAGTGGTCAACTTAAAAGACTTTAGACAGGGACACACTGAATCGGTATAGGAAGCTGATCAACGGTTGAAAAAGGTTATCAGAGATGGAGAATTTCAGTATGACAATAGGCAACAAAAGGAATGGTTTATCGCTATGCTACTGCCTCACTGCATGGAAATATGGGTCAGCAGTCAATTGCAACGCAAAAGAAGTCTTTGGAGATTTCTATGAAGCTAGAAGTTGCACCAAGGGATGATGCCCAATTTGGGGTACAACAGATACAGGGACAGCTGGAGGAAATGCACATAGAAATACATAATCTGTGAAAGGAATGCGGGAAAGAGGCTAGTCCAGACATATGGTGCATAAGATGCAGGGTATCCTGTCATACCAAGGATCAATGTCCTCTGTTGGTAGATTCATGCAGGCTGGGAAACCCATCCCATTGCGTCCTAAGGAGGCTGCGGGGCCAAGTGGTCCAACATTATGGAGCACTGATTGTCGTGTTGCTAGGCTACATGATACTAACCATTGTCCTTGTCTGGGTGCTTATGTTCCAGAATTGAAGCAACAATGGTGTCGATTATGCTCCTCTATGGGGCATGACGAGCATAATTTCCGAACCTATGACTTGATGATAGATCAAGGAAACCTATATAGGTTACAAGCTGACCATTCTTCACCACTATCTCCCTCAAGCAGATGAGGCTCCCCAACCAGGGGCAGGGGAGGGGGAAGGGGTGGAGGCGCGGGCCAGGGACGAGGAAAATTAATCTGTTACAACTGTGGGGAGATAGGGCACTTTGCGAAGGACTGTCCGAACCCTGCCCGACAATCTCGATTATTGTAGATAACTGGACCATGTGATTAAAGACTGTCTGATTCTGATAGCAAAAATGTAGGAAAAACAGTGGACACCTACGCAGAATGTGCAAAGGGTTAAAGCGGAACTGCGTGATGAAGGAACAAGTATTAACGTCATGACGCACAACGAAATTTCTACAAGAGGAGCTAAAGAGAAAGTCGAAGCTGAGTCTCTTATCCGAAAAGAAACTATCAAATAAGAAAATTTGGACCTACAAAAGGAAAAGAAACCTTTGTCACAGCTCGCAAAAACTTTACTAAGGATGAGGCGCCTATTTCAAAAGCTCCAACAAACCTGAGAACAGATGATGAAGTTAAACCATTTCTACAAGAAACAAGCGCTTGATGATATTTTCAAATTTAAGGAGTCAGATAAGATCGAAATGACTACTCAGGAAATCTAGGCAAAGGGTGTACCAAATAACCATGAACTGCAATATACACCTTGGTTTCAAAATGAAAGAGAAATCAACCAAGGACTTAACGTACGTGCAGGCAATCTCCCCGAATGCTGTGTCCGGTGTATCACTGGTATAAAGAGGCAGACTCGGCTTCCTATGGATAAAGGATAGAAACCTAGTGGGGTCTCCCTTTATATACGCAACGGTACGGGGAGCACAAGTCCGTACTAGCGCTGTCTAAAGCCAAGAGGCGAACGATAACTACTAGGTTTAACGACGCCGGAACACTTCTCTAACCTAGACCTCTAAATGTTGCGTTAATGTTTCAATGATTCCTTAGGTGAATTGAGTAAATTTTAATGTTTATCTTCAATTACGTTTCAGTTTTCAGACCCTACCGAATGTCATCTGACAATCTCCTATATGTAGATATATGAGAAAAGAAATCTTTCAATTTGATGAATGCTATCTAGTTAAGGGAAGAGTTTCAAACAACGATGCAACAAACAACGATACTGAAAATGAAAATTTTTCCAAACTAGATGACTTTCGCTATCCAAAAGTAATTTCAAACATTCAACGATGCGAATAATGCAATGTAATCTATGCAAAATCCTCTTTTCCGAAAACTATGCAATTGTAATCTATGCAAAATTTCCTTTTTATTTTCAAATGATAAGAATGCACTCAATTCATTTTTTGATGAAATGAGAATCTACTTAATGCACGCTTTCAATGAAAGAAAATGCACTCAAAGCGATTTCTAGTTTTCAATCATTAAACAATGTAATCTAAGTTCAATGATGGATCTCAAAAAATACTTTTCAATGCAATGTGATCTAATGCATTTTAATGAAAAGCAAACTATGAGATGAAAACTAAAATAATGCAAATCTCCTTAATGAAGGATGAATGCAAAAGAGATGTAAACAAACACTAAGAATGCAATCATTGTTTCAAACACTTTGTCACGAAATCCCTCAAAAGGTGACAAGACATATGAGGTCAAACACAAAGAGGACTTCCAAAGCAAGAGATCAAAACAAGGCATTCATTCCCTTTTACATCAAGCAATCATAGCAAGAAGACATTCCAAAAAATGAGCACTATAATCTACACTCATACAGAGGAAAGGCCGAAAGGGAAAGATACACTGGTGAAGGATTCAGGGAAAAAGTCTCAATTTTCACACACCCTGAAATTGGCCCGACTTGTACATTGACAACTAGCGCCAATTGGCACGACTTGCTCATTGACAACTAGCGCCAATTCCCAATTGGCGTGTGTTGCTAACTGACAACAAGCGCCAACGCCTGAAAATGAAAAAACAAAGAATTTCTCCCAACCAAGACCAGACTCACCACTTCAAGCAGAATCTAAAACAAACCCAGAAGCAAAGTACTGACCAAAAGAAACTTCTGAACAAGGGTAAACCCTAGCACCTACAGGAGATGGCGCGACTATCTGGCTGTAATCCGTGCCATACAGGGGATGGCGCGAGTGATGAACTGGCAACTCGCGCCAATTGGCGCGACTGTCAGGGTGGAAACCGCGCCAATCAAGCCAACCATGAAAGATGAAAACTTGGAAAAACAGAGGTTAGATCTGATCCTCTGGGGCTGAACCAAAAGTCAAACACAAAAAGAGCCAGCCAAAAGAGCCGATCAAGCAAGCAGAATCGAGAAACAACCGAAAAGACAAGACAATACTCCAAGCGTTCAGTTCATAAACTAAACTGGAGATTGACTGAAGCATCTTTGATCTACTTCACTAATGCAGAGCAAAAGCATTTTGAAGGCTATTTGGCTAACTTCAGGCTCTGTCCGTAGCTTACAAAGCAGAACAACAACAAGCCAATGATCCCCAGCGGAGTCGCCAATTTGTAGTGGAGGTAAATCCCCTCTGTGGACAGAGGTGATCCCTACTAGCCTAGACCAGGTCTAGCAACAATCATTCACGCTATAGTGTAGGTTCCTAATTGAAGATAAACCAACTAGCGATGAAGGCTTACCTGGAATCCAACACTGTCGCTCGTAGAGAAAGTATCACTCCCGTTCCTTAGCTCTGGCAGATCACAATCCTCACAATCTCCGTGATCGGACACCTGCACACACCAGAAACAAAACAAATGCAAGCGTAAAATCCAGTACATACAAATATATGTCAGTCAGAAAGGACATAACTCATCATCATAAACAACAACAAGAGTGGAACCATAACCAATAGTCGCTTATTATTAATCAATCAAAGGAAGAATACAGCCATAGCTCTGACGCTGAATTATGCTTCGGCGAGTCGCCAACAGAACACGTCTCGAAAATCCTGTCAAGGATGGGACAAACCTCTCTCTTCGGATCTTGACAATAGTCTCCTTGCTTAGATTTGGCCTTAAGGGAATTATGGAGGCTCTTGCAGCATAAGGCTCTTGGGAATTTGGGAACTTGAAGACTAGCTTGCAATGGAGATGGGCAAGCTTTTATAGATGGAGGAAGGGGAGTTGGGATCCCTATAATCATGGGATTGGCCCTATCCTCAAGGAAGCTTCCATGAGAGGTGGAAAACCACCTCCTCTACATGGAAATCCGGAGCCAAACCTCCCAACTCAAGATAGATACCAGTTCATGAATTGGTTAGGATGAAACTTCCGCCATTTATTTTTTAAAAACACTCCTTAAATTGGATGGTGCGAGTGCGACTCTGGGACAGAGTGCCAATTGGCGCGACCTCTTTGAAGGATTTTCCCCATTGGCGCGGGTATTGAAATGTCTGCCCGCGCCAATGCAAAAAGGGCCATTTTTAGGGTTTTCCACAAGGAGATGTCTTCAGGGCAATGAAAGCTCTTGTTCAGAGGGATGTCATGAAAGTGGTTTCAAGCCATGTTACTGCTCACAGGTCACGAAATGAGCCCTCCAATGTGCGGGACAGGGATTGCAGGGACGGTGACAAATAACTGTGTAACAGATGCCCCCTAAAGCATGAGGCCCGAGAGAGAGAGAGAGAGAGGGGTGAAATGCTTTACGAGAACATGCCCAACTGAAAACTCCGACTTCGAAAAACCTGCGTGGAGAAGTACAACTGATATCTCAGATACATGATATATATGCGGTATGGGTGCAACCATCCATAACAGAGTATACAATAATCCAGATCCAAGGCATGGACATAGCCATCTAGTGAGGATCGATAAATAGACTCAGGTATGGTCGCAGCCATCCAGTAAGTGAGTCATGTAACCAATCATAATAATCCACAAAATCGCAACCTGGATTCCAACAGAAAAAATCCAGGGTCTTGCACTCCATCTAGACCCGAAAAAAGTACAAGTTCAAGAATGCGAATATGTGAGCTGAAGTCGAACATGCAAGAAAATCGTCTGATTACCAGCTAGTGATGAAAACTGTTAACAGATGCGAGAGGTACCACCAATAATGCTAATGGTCCTCAAGGTACTACAGGTACAATCTACGGCATGTGAACAATGAGCTGACGTTGAACACCCGCAGAATCACTCGATCGGAGGCCAATGATGAAAACCTCACATCGAATGCGAAGAACCTACCATTGAGGCATGCAGGCTCCAAGGTACCAGAAGGGAGTCTCTAGATCAGCTTCCTGGATAATGAGCTAAAGTCGACAGGAAGTGACCTCGATCGAAGGTGGGCCATAGTGTTTCCCACATCATCAACACGAGACAGAGGAACATAATGTCTTTGTGAGTCAGAATCAGATGAGAATCAAAGGAAGGTTGGTACTTGCAGAGGTAAACTTCTCTTGAACATATAGGCGGCACGATAGTGGATTTGGCAGTATTTGACATCAAAAGATCAGAGGTCATGATGACGAGGCAAAGAGCAGATGAGAGGTCAAAATGGATCACCTAAACCCACGGAGGCAAGTGAAAAACGAGATGAGATGTCCCCAACCCGACACGAATGCAGACAAGTGCGATGTTCAAGAGCGACATACTACTGACACGACAATGATGCTAGTTCCATTTTCCCCACCATTTCTGGCGAGTACCTCTTTATTTTTACACAAGCTTGAAGAGGATACCATATGCTTGTTGTATAAGTCCATCCTAGTACATTTAACGAGCCCTAGGAAGGAGGAACTCGGATGCCGTCATTACGACTGAATCCAATGTCATCAGGGTTTAACGAGTCTGACAAAGGAAGAAATCGACGTATTTTCATGTTTAGAGAGTTTGAAAAGACAATGGAAAAGTAAAATCCAATGGTCCCTTTTCGTAAATAGTTCCTCAGACCCGAAAAGGTAGAAAACAATATCTGAGAAAACCTCCTAGTCCCAATAGGCTAGGGTATTCCTTTTTCGTAAATAATCTATCCCATCCCGAAAAAGGGTAAACGTATACTGGGTAGATGTTGTTTCGTGTCCACTTTAACAAGATCGAAACGACAAGGGACTCCGCAATATTTTCATGTTTAGAGAGTCAGAAAAGAGCTGAAAGGTGACTCCTCCTGGAGGAACGAGTGGTATAAAGGGTAGCAACTGGTTCCGGTAATGGTGTAATTGCTCAAAACAAGACAAGGTTAAGAGGCTGGCTAACAAGACCACTCATCGCAACGGTTCCTCAGGGACGGGTAAAACAACCAAGTGAAGGCATATGATCGGCCAAGCAGATAGTGACGATGGAGTGAGAAAACCAAGGCTCATCTGGCAAAAATAGGCTGATAAAATGGCAATCACAAGAGGTAAATGGGAATGGTTTCATTTTTACACAAGCTTGAAACAAAGATAAACTATGCTTGAAACCAGTTTCATTTTTACACAAGCTTGAAACAGAAACAAACTATGCTTGAAAAAGTAAGCATGCCCCCAGCATGGTGACTCAATTCGAGGTACATGCCCCCCAAGCTTTAGTCCATATGAAAGGCAGATGGAGTGAAGGTTCAAGTTACGAGATCAAGGGAAAGACTCGACTGGTATTTTACGAGAACTTATCAAAGACTCGAATTGAACGAGAAAGTGTTTCATTATTTTACAAGGTTTACACATTAAAAGAACTATCCTCAAGACACCTTGTTTCATGGTTTAAGGAGCTTGGCACAAGACAAGGAACTATGCTCCAACCAGCTTGTTTCATTTTTTAAGGAGCTTGACACAAGAAAAGGAACTCTGCTCCGAAAACCTTGTTTCATTTTTTAAGGAGCTTGACACAAGACAAGGAATTATGCTCTGACAGACCTCATCATAATGAACAAGAAGTCATCGCTTCCAAGAGTTCCACTCCTGACGGAAGGAAAACATCCTGGAAGTCAGGACCCAATGCCCCCAACACACTATGCACGACGGCATTGTCGCTGAGTATAGGCACGGGGTAGGTAGCCACATAGTTGACCTGCGGTGGGGTAGATACAACGGGTGGATAAAAACCAGGAAGGGATGATGGTGGGCCAGTTGCCACATCAGGACCAAAGAATGAAATTTGATCAATGGTCACGATCCGTCCTTCATGCGGAAAACAGACCACACGAAAAAGGGAGGAGACAAGCGCTCCCATGGCATAGGTGTAATCGCGCCCCAAAAGCAGATTGAAATCCAAGGGGCTTGGAACAACCATCACATCCATATGGACAGTTTTACCTCCCAAAGTATCAATTAACCTTGGAAGGATCCCTAATGGTTGACTCGTTCTTCTGTTAAACGCCAACAGATTCTGCGTAACAGGCGCAAGAAGCGGCGAACCGAAAGCTTGCCAGGTAGTTGAGGATAGAATACTAACAGACGCACCTTCATCTATAATGGTGCTATGTACGACCAGAACAAAAGCCTTTATTGTGATCTCGAAAGGCACATAAGAGGGAAGGCAGTATCCTGCAAATCGATTCCAATCAAAGGAAGCGACTAAACTACTCGGAGGGGCTACCATCAAACCGAGAAGGTTTTCCCCTGGTGTTATGGAAGAAGAAGGAGCATCCTCCACGACCTCCATCTCGAAGGCAGAAGGAGTATCCTCTGGGACCTCCATCACAGGAGGCGGAGGAGCAGCTTCTTGAGATATAGAGACAGGAGAATCTTTCTCCAAGTCTGAGGAATCTGAAGAAACAAGAAGAGCCTAAGGGGTGTGAGATCCACTCTCCACAGAAAATACCTGGTGCACCATAGGCGGGGCCAGTTCAACCGATCCCATGACTAATGATTGGTCGGGAACGGATTCCTGAATTTGAATTTCTGAGGGAGCGGGATCGACCAAGGATGACTCTTGACCAATCATAGGATCAACTAGTGGAGGGCTCAAAGAAAGCTGTTTGTAAACAGCCGGAAGGCACGACGCAAAAACAACCGAGTTGTCCAAAACTCGTTTGGCTTCATCCATATAAGGACAAAGGTGAATGGCATGGTGCCCTTCACACAACTTACAGGGATTGGTAATCTTACCCTGCTTCTTAGGAGCCTTACCAACACCAGTTGAAGACGTGCCCCCAACTTGACTCCCGGAAGCCAAAGGCAACGACGAACGACTGTTGGACCATGCTTCGAGCACCTTGGGAATGCCAGGGCAATCTCGAAGAATATGGTCTCCCATGCACAACATGCAAGAGAACTTTACTTTCTGTGGAGGGTTGGGAGGTTTATCAATGGAATACTTCTTAGGTGCAATAGCCATAGAGCTAACCTCTCCTTTATCGGACTTCTTCTTCTTTGTCTTCTTCTTCTTCTTCTTAGCCACCTGGTTACTCGAATCCATACTTTCACCAGGCGAAGTAGAAGAGGAGGACGTAGAAATAGGCGAAGAAGGGGAGAGTTCCACCTTAGAATCAACATGATGTTTTTCAGGCGGAGGAACTGATTGAACAGTAGCCGAGACATTCAGGACCACATAGGTTGAAAACAACCAAACAGGCAACCCAACAGTTAACCCAGGAAGGGACAACGTTGCCATATAAGGAGCACCAACATTTCCAAAAGGAGGAAAAGGACCAGGATTCCCATCGGAGGGGATTCCTTGGTTGGTGAACTCTGGAAAAGTTTCCATCAGAAAATATCTTCAAAAAAACACCCTAAGGAAACTAACTTTAACCAGGAATATTTCGTGGGCAGTTAGTTTTTAAAACATTGAAACAAAACTCTACTGTTTCATCTTTTAAGAGTCGAGAAACAGGAAAAAGGTGACTCTATCACTTTTAGATTAGAAACAAGCGTGAAAGGACAAGCTCTTAATGATCTTTTCAAATTTAAGGAGTCAGATAAGATTGAAATGACTACTCAGGAAATATAGGCAAAGGGTGTACCAAATAACCGTGAACTGCAATATACACCTTGGTTTCAAAATGAAAGAGAAATCAACCAAGGACTTAACGTACGTGCAGGCAATCTCCTCAAATGCTGTGTCTGGTGTATCACGGGTATAAGGCGGCAGAGTCGGCTTCCTATGGATAAAGGATAGAAACCTAGTGGGGTCTCCCTTTATATACACAACGGTACGGGGAGCACAAGTCCGTACTAGCGCTGTCTAAAGTCAAGAGGCGAACGACAGCTACTAGGTTTAACGACGCCAGAACACGTTTCTAACCTAGACCTCTAAATGTTGCGTTAATGTTTCAATGCTTCCTTAGGTAAATTGAGTAAATTTTAATGTTTATCTTCAATTACATTTCAGTTTTCAGGCCCTACCGAATGTCATCTGACAACCTCCTATATGCAGCTATATGAGAAAAGAAATCTTTCAATTCGATGAATGATATCTAGTTAAGGGAAGAGTTTCAAACAACGATGCAACAAACAACAATACTGAAAATGAAATTTTTTCCAAACTAGATGACTTTCGCTATCCAAAAGTAATTTCAAACATTCAACGATGCGAATAATGCAATGTAATCTATGCAAAATCCTCTTTTCTGAAAACTATGCAATTGTAATCTATGCACAATTTCCTTTTTCTTTTCAAATGATAATAATGCACTCAATGCATTTTTCGATGAAATGAGAATCTACTTAATGCACGCTTTCAATGAAAGAGAATGCACTCAAAGCGGTTTCTAGTTTTCAATCATTAAACAATGTAATCTAAGTTCAATGATGGATCTCAAAAAATACTTTTCAATGCAATGTGATCTAATGCATTTTAACGAAAAGCAAACTATGAGACGAAAACTAAAATAACGCAAATCTCCTTAATGAAGGATGAATGCAAAAAAAGATGTAAACAAACACTAAGAATGCAACCGTTGTTTCAAACACTTTGTCACGAAATCCCTTAAAAGGTGACAAGATATATGAGGTCAAACACAAAGAGGACTTCCAAAGCAAGAGATCAAAACAAGGCATTCATTCCCTTTTACATCAAGCAATCATAGCAAGAAGACATTCCAAACAATGAGCACTATAATCTACGCTCATATAGAGAAAATGTCGGAAGGGAAAGACACACTGGTGAAGGATTCAGGGAAAAAGTCTCAATTTTCACACACCCTGAAATTGGCCCGACTTGTACATTGACAACTAGCGCCAACTGGTGCGACTTGCTCATTGAAAACTAGCGCCAATTCCCAATTGGCACGTGTTGCTAACTGACAACAAGCGCCAACGCCTAAAAATGAAAAAACAAAGAATTTCTCCCAACCAAGACCAGACTCACCACTTCAAGCAGAATCTAAAACAAACCCAGAAGCAAAGTACTGACCAAAAGAAACTTCTGAACAAGGGTGAACCCTAACACCTACAGGAGATGGCGCGACTGTTTGGCTGTAATCCGCACCAGACAAGGGATGGCGCGAGTGATGAACGGGCAACCCGCACCAATTGGCGCGACTGTCATGGTGGAAACTGTGCCAATCAAGCCAACCATGAAAGGATGAAAACTCGGAAAAACAGAGGTCAGATTTGATCCTCTAGGGCTGAACCAAAAGCCAAACACAAAAAGAGCCAGCCAAAAGAGCCGATTAAGCAAGCAGAATCGAGAAACAACCGAAAAGACAAGACAATACTCCAAGTGTTTAGTTCATAAACTAAACCAGAGATTGACTGAAGCAACTTTGATCTACTTCGCTAATGCAGAGCAATAGCGTTTCGAAGGCTATCTGGCTAACTTCAGGCTCCGTCTGTAGCTTTCAAAGCAGAACAATCAACAAGCTAGACGTCCCCAGCGTTGTCGCCAATTTGTAGTGGAGGTAAATCCCCTCTGCGGACAGAGGCGATCCCTACTAGCCCAGACCGGGTCTAGCAACAATCGTTCACGCTATAGTGCATGTTCCTAATTGCAGATAAACCAACTAGCGATGAAGGCTTACCTGGAATCCAACGCTGTCACTCGTAGAGAAATTAGCACTCCCGTTCCTTAGCTCTGGCAGATCACAATCCTCACGATCTCTGTGATCGGACACCTGCACACACCAGAAACAAAAAAAACGCAAGCATAAAATCCAGTACATACAACTATATGTCAGTCAGAAAGGACATAACTCATCATCATAAACCAGAACAAGAGTGGAACCATAACCAATAGTCGCTTATTATTAATCAATCAAAGGAATAATACAACCATAGTTATGATGCTGAATTCTCCTTCTGCGTGTCGCCAACAGAACACGTCTTGAAAAGCCTGTCAAGGATGGGACAAACCTCTCTCTTCGGATCTTGACAATAGTCTCCTTGCTTAGATTTGGCCTTAAGAGAATTATGGAGGCTCTTGCAGCATAAGGCTCTTGGGAATTTGGGAACTTGAAGACTAGCTTGCAATGGAGATGGGCAAACTTTTATAGATGGAGGAAGGGGAGTTGGGATCCCTATAATCATGGGATTGGCCCTATCCTCAAGGAAGCTTCCATGAGAGGTGGCAAACCACCTCCTCTACATGGAAATACGGAGCCAAACCTCCCAACTCAAGATAGATACCAGTTCATGAATTGGTTAGGATGAAACTTCTGCCATTTATTTTTAAAAAACACTCCTTAAATTGGCTGGCGCGAGTGTGACTCTGGGACAGAGCGCCAATTGGCGTGACCTCTTTGAAGGATTTTCCCCATTGGCGCGGGTATTGAACTGTCTACCCGCGCCAATGCAAAAAGGGCCATTTTTAGGGTTTTCCACAAGGAGATGTCTTCAGGGCAATGAAAGCTCTTGTTCAGAGGGATGTCATGAAAGTGGTTTCAAGCCATGTTACTGCTCACAGGTCACGAAATGAGCCCTCCAATGTGCGGGACGGGGATTGCAGGGACGGTGAAAAATTACTATGTAACATATGGGTTCTCAGGCTACCATCAGATCAAAATCACACCTGAAGATCATAGAAAAATGCGTTCACCACCAAATGGGGATATTTTCAGTATACAATCATGTTTTTTGGGCTGAAGAATGCCCCTGCCATCTTTTCGTGGGTGGTGGTCGTAGTATTCAAGGAGTTCATCCACAAGTTTTTGGAGGTATATTTTGATGACTGGACTATCTTTGGGTTGGTAAAGAAGCATGTCTAAAACCTTAGATGTTAGATGTTAGATGCTTGTAGAAAGCACCAAATTTCCTTGAATATCAAGAAGTGCATATTTTGCGTACCCTTTGGGATCTTGCTCGACCACATAGTTTTTCGACAAGGATTGATGGTTGATCTAGCCAAAATAGTAGTGATCATAATTCTGGAATTGCTTACAACTGAGAAACATCTACGCTCTATTCTCAACATACAGGTTACTACTAGAAGTTCATTCAAGGATACGCGCTGATCACAACACTTATGAAAAAATTGCTCAAGAAGAATGTTTCATTTTTTTGGGATGACGAATGTCAGAAGTGCTTCGAGCTACTCAAGGAGAAGATGGTATCTGCGTCTATTCTCATCTTTCCTAACTGGGCAAAGGTTTTCCATGTTCACGTAGATGTGTCGGGAATTTCCCTGGGAGCTGTTCTTATGCAACCTGGAGACAGTTACATTGACCATCCAATTGTATTTTCTAGTAGGAAAATTTCTGGTGTGGAGCGCAAATATTCCACTACTGAACATGAGTGGTTGGCCATGGTCTATGCACTACAAAAATACCGACATTATCTATTAGGAGGGCACTTCAAGATGTTTATGGACCACTCGGATTTGAAGTACCTAGTGAATAAGCCTCTGTTGGGGGGGAAAATCTGCCGGTGGCTGCCACTATTCCAAGAATATGACTTTTAGATCATTGTCAAGCTGGGAAGGTTGAATGATGGGCTAGACCACTTATACCGAATTGAGAGCGGTGAAGAACCCACCAACCTAGAAGAAGGATTGCCTGATGCGCAGTTGCTCGCGATTAAGGTGGTTGATGCGCACTTTGCTGATATCATTTAGTTCTTGACTACAAGGAGGGCACCCACAGAGTATTTGGTACAACAGAAGAAAGAATTGGTAACCCATGCAGTAGATTTTACCATCATCGCAGGCCATTTTTATAAATTGGGAGCTCACAAAGTGTTGCGGATATACGTATTGGAGCATGAACAACACGCCATCTTAGCAGAGGCTCACGAGGGCATAGCAAGAGGACACTACGCAGGGAAAGTGACGACACAAAAGATATTGAGAGCTAGGCTATGGTGGCCTACACTTCATAGTGACTCTCACGACTATTGCCAAGCCTGTGATACATGCCAAAGGACGGGAAGGCCATCACGTAGAGATGAAATTCTCCTACAACCGCAGATGGCCCTGCAAGAGTTTGACAAATGGGCCATCGACTTCATTGGGCCCATAAACCTGCCAAGGAAGAAAAAAGGTGCATGCTACATCATCACCACAACTGATTATGTAACCAGATGGGCTGAAGCAAAAAATCTGAAGGATTGCACTGTAGACACTGCTGCTCACTTCATTTTTAAGCAACTTCTAACCAGATTTGGCTATACGAAGATCTTAATGAGTGATAGAGGTACGCATTTTCTTAATGAAACAATACATGCCTTGACTGAAGAATTTCGGATCCACCACTCGAAAAGAACCCCATATCATCCTCAAGAAAATGGAGCTGTAGAAGCTTTTAATAAGATCTTGGAGCATGCACTGACCCAGGTCTGTAATGTCGATCGCAGCGACTGGGACATGCACATCACATCGGTTCTTTGGGCCTATCAAACCACCTGCAAGAAGTTGACAGGGAAGACACCGTTTAGGATGGTCTATGGCAAGGAGGCCATTATGCTCATGGATTATATTGTTCCTAGCCTACGCATCGCAGCCTTTACGAGCATGGCGGAGCCTGATATCATGGAGGAGAATTTGGCGCAGCTTGTGGTGTTAGAGGAAGATTGTTTTGTTAGGGTCCTATAAATATAGGATTCATAATTTTGAATTGAATTATGATAGTCTTGTAAAATATGTACATACCTTGATTTCTGCAAGTTGTTTTCCCATATTTTGAAAAAAAGAAAAAGGTAAAAGTCCTAAAAGAAATATCAAAGGACTTAAAAAATATATACCCCAAAAGAAAAAGATGATAATAAAACATGAAAGTGTGCAAGTCAAAATGCCACAATTTTTTACTTTTTGCAAATAATTATGGTAGAGTGTCAATAAATTCCATAATACATGATGAGTTAAACTATTTAAACTTTACTTGTCATGTTTTCAATTTCCATGTTTTAGATAGTGAATAAAGATTGGTAAGACAATTTAATCCTGACTAATCAGTAGATAGTTAGAGAATAATGAGGAGCTCATCAGTTTAATCTGATCCCTCAGATGAAATAAGGTAGAATTAGATAGTTTTATGCTTTCAAAAGAATAAAATGTTTCAAGGTAGCAAGCTCAAATACACCTGCTAAAAGGAAGAAAAAAAATGTTAGAGTAATGTTGGGTATGTAGAAAGAAGTGGGAAAAATAATGTTATATTCATCACCAGGAAAAAATCACTAATTACCCTTCCCCTGTAAATATTCAGTATTCTATACTTCCAGTTAAAGAGGCTCAGAGCATTTCTCTAACTTCTGTTGGGACCGGACCCGAGGCTTGATGACTGGATAGTGGAAAATGTTGAATTCTTATGATAAAATACCCTTTACCATTATTTATCCCTCATTCATACATTTCATTCATCTTCATAAGTAAAGAATCCTTCTTACTTAATGAAACCTAAAATCCCATTTAATTAACTTCCTTCATTCATTAAGAATACAAAAGCCCTCAAAAAGCATTCTATCCTAAGGAAATTGGTGAAATGATGAAATAATAAGCTTTGCTTTTATTTATTCACTCTACTTGGTCATTTAGTGTATTTTTGTGTATTCCATCTCCCCTTGTCATATTAACTTTTAACTTATGCTATTAATTCCCTAAAAATACCTTATCCTATCTATATAATTCCCTTTATCTAAAATACCCCCTAAACCCGCTATTATAAATATTTTAGAACAACGATATTATCCACATGCTAAATTAAAAACCCAAATAATGTTCCCTTTGGTCTAAAACTAACCTTAATTAAATACCCCGCCCCCTATGGTTATTAGACCCTTTAATGGTATAACAACTATATAATAAAATAAATAAAATAAATAATGAAAATATGGATTTCCAAGCATATCCTATGTATTTGGAAACACAAAAAAATTGCCCCGCCAATCACATTTTTATCCTAAGTGTTAAAGACAAATTAAGTATTTTATAAAGGTTCAAACCCTGTGCCTTTGAAATACACTTACCAATATTTACTCACATCATATTTTAACCTGAGGTGATATCACGATTAAGAATAAGGTTTATTTTCCATTGAAATTAAACTTTTCCTTTGTATCTTATCCCCGCTATGTAAAGCCCCAAGCTTTACATAGGCGAAACTGTAGTTAACCATATAGCCCCGCCTCATGTGCCTCCGCCCATATATATAAAACTCTTATATATATATATATATATATAAATGCCATAATTTAACCCATTTTTAACCTTATATTATCCCGTATACATAAGCCCCGCTTACACATACTTTAAACCTTTATCCATTGAAAAACAAAAGGTTTAAACCCCGGTCCCACCATATTTTTGACCGCACCTTCCCAAGAAAATCATGACCGTTTGCTTCTTTTCCACAGATCCAATGGTGCAAGATCGATGTCATGCTCACAAACTGATTTTCTGCCCAAAGCCCAAACAAACGCGAAATGGGTTGTTTTACCCATTCCGCCTCCTGCGACGTGGCATCATCTCATAGCATCGCGTTCATTTCAACACAAACTACTTACCGCTTGAGCTCAACGTGAAAACTGCTGACAGTTTCATTTTTTGAAAATCCAAACCGCTCCTGCCAGTGGATTAAACCTGCATTTAATGCATTTTATGATGATTCATATCAAAGGTTAAAATCTTTGATATATCATTTTTGATGTTTATTTGCACATTTCAAACTGTAAAAAGCTTTGATAAACTGTGTGAGAACCCTTTGTCCCAAATTGTCGATTTATACCCAGAGAAAATCAAATTTGACTTCAGATTCCCTATTTGAAGACCAGAAAAGCCATTCTCTGCTCCAGCAAGTCAGACCAGGCCTCACATTCAGCCTCGAACCTCTGAAACCTTTTCAAGCATCCAAATACCTGCGATTTAAGGTATTTTTCATCTGATTAAAACCCTGCAAAATCAATTCTAAACCATCCATAAGTAAAATAATCATTTAATTAGAAGAACTCACCAGAGAAATTTCCCAAAAATGCCCAAAATAGGTCGAACCCTGGACAATTTTTCCCAGAAAGTTCCATGTTAAAAAAAAACCACTTTTGAAGCCAATCTCCTCAATATGTGACCTCTGAAGATCAATTTCAAAGACATAAAAGGGTTTAAAGCTTACAGATATCTTAAAAAATCCTTTTTTGTAGAAAAATCTATTCATGAAACCCTAGTTTTCTGTCTTATCCCAGTTTATATCCTTTGACAAATAAAAACAACTCCTGCAAACAATTTAAGCTTGCAATAATTATTCCAAAATGACCAAAAAGCAGATCGCAGCTAAACCTGGAGGTTCTAAACCAACCAAGCCTGGAGGATCGAAACCTCCTAAATCTGTAACATCTAAAGCTGTTAAATCTACTCTAATCCTCACTGCTAAATCCATTGTATCAGTAAATACCCTCCAGGCACCTATAGCTGTTGTAGAAACCCTTCCATTAACTGATATGGACTACAAGATTGTTGATCCTGTTGTAGAATTCAACCTCTTAGAAATACATAAGTGGTGCTACGACAAATACTTGGACAAGGATGAAATGCCTATTTGGGAGACTCATTTGCCCAAATATGTAGTTCCATTAACACACCTTGGACAAGACCTTATTATAGTATGTCAAAAACATTATGAACTAGACCAAAGGGCCATTGTTAATGCTGATAGAGAAATCCTTTTTACCATCATAGTAGAGTCAATAAATCAAATGCTGCAATTACAGTCTGATCCTCAATCAGTCCCCCTATCTATAGAAGCTTTGACCCAGTTGTACTTAGGCCTGGATTTCCCAAAGAAGTTTATGATATTTCAAAACTTTTTTCCTTCCCATGTTGACATTCCTAAAATAAACCCTCATTCTATTGCCAAATTTCCTGAAGGGTATAGACATATTATCTCAATGCTATCTTTTATACTGGGATACTTTACAGATGGATTCACTGATGAATCCATTCTAGGCTTTCTATCCACCTTATCTCTAGGCCAACCTACAGTAATCATTTTTTATTATGCCAGATTCATAGCAGACAGTATTCATCATCAGTTGACCAAACTGCCCACTGAAGGGGTTTTTAGATACTCATCCTACTTGTTTCACTTATTTTTATTCTTCAAAGCTGATAATTTTCCAATTGCATAGCAAAAGATGGACTTAGAGGGAAAGCCTCTGTCCATTATCTTATGGACTTCCTTGCTTAGCATCCAATAATGAACATTTTGTACAAAGCAGAGCAGCCCATAGTCAATGAAGAAATGAAAAGAATCTTGCAACTATCAGAACAAAATAAAATGGGAGACTGGTTTCTTTATGAAAAGCATACAAAGATAAGAATTTTTGGATCCAACTTATTACCTTATAAGTTGCCAAAATATATGAGCATGAGAATTTTTTCATTGGAGTATTTACAACAAATTCTCAATTCTGACTCTATTAACTTCTTAGCTGCCAGGAAAAAGACTCAATTAAAGATAAAGAATCAGGTTGGTCCTTTCATCATAAACAACAGATAGGCAGAAAAATAAATCACAAAGAGACTAGCAGAGTATAAATTTCAAGAAATTTTTCCATGGAACTATGATCCTCAAGGGATCATGAGTAATTTAAGGGTAAAATGTAAACTAACACCCTTCATACATGATCTTAAGCTAGAGATTGAGAAGTTTTCCAATCAAGAAGAATGGGTGGAGAACACATTGATAGATACAACTACTGATATAGAGACAACAGGAAAAATGGTTACAACACAAGCCCTTGAAGTTGTAAAGCAGCCAGAGACTTCAGCCAAAAGAGGCAGAGAAGAAGGAGCATACATAGTAGAAAAAAATATATAAAATAAATTCAAACTGATTTATAATAAAAGGCTTAAATTCAGTTAGTTTGGGAAATAAAAAGTAATTGATATTGAAGATACAAATGAGCCAGAGGTAAATAATGATGAAGCTACATTTATAGTCAATGAAACTCTTACAGAGATTGAAAAAGAGCAAAAAATAGGTAAAGATGATACTCAAATGATTGAAAAGCCACAAAATATGGAGGCCTCTTCCTCACAAACAACTGAGGAAAAGGATTTAGACATCAAAGAGAAATATAAGCAAATAAAATAGAAGAATGAGGAGATCAAGACTGAGATATATTCTCAATTCCTCAAGAAAAAACCAGGGAATCAAAATAGGCTACTGACAGCCTTTGATTATTCTACAAACAAGATGATTATGTCATTTTTGCAACCAACTACTTCAGCACCAAAGACAGTGGCAAATTATAAAAATATGGAGTTTGAGGTAGAAACTGAAAATGTTCATGAGCTGGACCAAATTGAATTCCATAGACATAGCTGCTCTGAAATGTTGTATTCAACTGTGGTGACAAAGGAAATGAGTGCTAACAAGTTACATAATACTTTTCTTAATATGCAGGATCAAATGAAGTTAGACAATGGATATTTGTATGCAAAGGACCTAAGGATTAAAGCCTTAGAGGATTTAGTTTTACAGGTGGGATATGACCCCTCAAATATTCAAGCAACAGAATTGTTGGTAAAGAAAAAGAATAAGGATATAACAGCTTTGAGGAAACAGCGTAAGCTTCCTCAAAGTGAGCATCCACAAACCAAAGAAATCCTTCAAGATCAAACTGAAAAATAAGAGATGATGAAGCTCATCCTCAAATTAATTGCTCATATCAAATAAATGGAATCCCAAATGGACCAGCTTGTCCAAGAGAAGTAAACTGTGAAAGAAAATCACACCCCTATCATTCCTTCAGTTATACCAGTGATTACCACAGCAGTGGCTTCCACATTAGGAGAAAAAATAGCACCAAAAGAACCACTAGAAACTGCAGTGCCAGTGATTTCAGCTACTACTTCAACCACAGATTCTTCTACAACATAGGTTCAACAAACAGATGGAGCAGGTCAGATTGTAAAAGCTATGGAGGAATTGTCTTTGAAAAATAATGAAATCAACAACCTAAAGAAGATGATTGATAATCTTGAAGCTACAAATAAGTTAGCTCTGATAAATGCTAAAATCCATGAACAAAAGGAAATTAGACTTGGAGAACAAATCAAGGGCTTACAAAAGGAGCTCACTTTCACTAAACAAATTTCATTTGTAAAAAATCATCTATGGACAAACATAATTGAAGCCATTCACACTCAATGACCTTCAATTCAGGTTATATATGAGCAGAGAGGCTTATTATTATCAGCTCAGGCAGATATTCAGAAGACCAAGGATGAGTTAACTAATAAGCCTGCTCAGGCTTTAAAACTCATCACATTATTGAACAGTAAGAACAGGGCAGAATTGGAGGAATTACAGGTATTGGACATAATAGAAACAATCTTATAGATTAAAAAGGTTGTAACTAAGACGAATTTGATGAACAACCTAGAATAGAAATGTGAATCAGTGAACATTTCCATAACAAAGTTTATGGTAAAATACACAAACTTAAGACATAGGGGCCTACCAGACATCCATGTTTTTAATGAAAAACTGATGCCCCGGAAGGATTATGATGAAAATATCAAGGAATTTGCCAAGGAGCAAGTCAAAAAACCATTTCCACAAGGCACTCCCATAGGAAAAGTCCTTTACCTCTAAGTGTTTTTTTTCCCGCCAAACCCTTTAAACCAAAATCAAATTGTACTTTCATAACAAGCCTAATATTTTAAATCAAAACAAAGATAAATTTTAAAGAGAGATCCCTCTCTGAATTCTAGAAAGGCTAGATCCTAGAATTTGAAGTGGGCTTATGGTTACCTCTAGTATTCTTTGACTAAAAAAACAAAATCCAACAATTTAAGAAATTACTAGAGTGATAACATACTGGCGACCATACTGGGGAACTAACCAATTTCCAGTCTTAAATTTAGTCTTAAAGGAAGATATTTCATTTATCTTTTTACTTTAAGATTATTTTTATAGGTTGTGGGTATTCAAAAAAATCATTCTGGCTTCTAGGAAAATCTACTATACTAGGTCTAACCCGGATCCTAAAATTGCAGTTATAGTAGATAACCCAGATCAGATTGGTAAAAAGAAAAAACAAACTGTCAATTTAGAAACTGAAGTACCATTAAGAAAAGCCATTTCTTTACCCAAAGAGTTAGTGAGTCTAAATGATATTGATTTTGATCTGAAGTTTGAATATTCATTGTTTAAAAGTAAATCTAGAACTGATTTGAAAAATACTGTTATAGATCCTGTTTTTATTTCATTTTTGAATGCAAAAAAAAAAATATTTCAGTAAGAACAAAATCAAATAAATCTGAATATCAAAATCAAATTGGAAAGATTAATGTTACATTGATTAAAGATATTGATGAAGCTATTGAATTAGCCCATTTGTTGTCTTATATAAAACCTTCAGTTTCTCAATTACATACAACAATAATACCAACTATAGTGTTGAGATTCAATAAGATTATGAGCTTAGTGAAAAGAGTCACCTTCACTAAGTGGGCCCGCAGGCTATTTTTGGCGCAAAGTCTATTTTTAGACTATGTCTATTTTTAGACATGTCGATCATATTCTATGAGTTACAAGATGCTATTTGTGGATGGTTGGTCAAGTTGGAAAAATATATGGACTTCTATTTTTAGACATATTGGGCGGAATCTATTTTTAGATTGCCAGTCTAAAAATAGATATGTCGAATATTATTAGCTCTTAATAATATTTGGACTATAAACATTATCTTATTCTCTTGGAGCACTTTAGTTAAGTGCATAGATGTGGCACAGGAGCTGACAGAAGGAATTACGCTATTCCTAAGGGTTAAGTGGAGCTATTGCATGGAGACTTCAGTTAGAACTCATGTGACAGAGTTTGGTGGAGTTGTAGAAGTAGTTGGTGGAGTTGTGTTTAGTTTAACTCAGTTAGACACAGTTGAGTTAGTTGTATCTAGTCTAACTGATTGATACACTAGTGAGAGTGGTGTGAATTAATTATTAATTAATTAACTAAATAATAACTCATTAATCAACTGAAGAATACATCAGTTAACTACAGTGCATGGACAGTTTCAGTGGAGACCAGTGGAGAGGTAGGTGAAAGAGCAAGTGTGACTATCAGTTGTGACTATAGTGATGCATTGATTGCATCCAAAACTCGGTGGATATGCCAATGACGATTGCGTGAGCAAGACTGGTGTAATTTGAACTCATTCAAAGCCATTATTCATCAGGGATTGCACAGTAGAGGCAGGCTAGCAGGTGGCGGAGATCGGTGCATGGATTTGCAAGATCGAGCCTGATTAGTGTGTAGCGATTGTATTGTACTGAGAGCTTGATATGTTCAGCTTTGTATGAGGATTGTTACATGATCTCTATGAAATATATTATATACAAATAGTTGGGGGTTTTAGCTTCAGGCTTTCCTATTAAACAACTGTGTTAATGTGTGTGAATTTTTATGGTTTCATCTGTACATTGCAATTGGTTTAATTTCCGCATGTGATGATCAATAGTGGAATAGATTATGTATTGTGCATGAAGTTAAAATAGTGCGTGATCTAGAGAATCTTGGATATATAAAACATAAGTTATATAATTTCTACATGGTATTAGAGTGATATTGATTAGAGAAGATTGCAATTATTGAAGCGGTTGAGTTTTGTGCTGGTGGAATTCGAATTTGTTGCAGTGTTTTCTTGGTGTCAAAGTTGAGCATTCATTGAAATGTCTTTGAACGGATTGCAATTGGAGTATGCCCTTAATGGTAGCTTGAATTATATTGCACGGAAGGATAGGATGGAGGCGGTGCTAGATGATAACAGGTTGAAGGAGTTCATAGATGCAGAAATTCCAAAACTTGCTTCTAGCGAAGCAGCCACACTTGACGCATGGCAAAAGAAGACAACAAAATGTCGAAGGATTCTATTGGAAGGTGTGAAGGATCACATAGTGTCCAGCCTTCATGGTAAAGCTAGTCCATTCTTGATGTGGAAAGCTTTGAAAAACTTGTTCCAAAGCAGAAGCAACCAGAGGAAGTTGGTGCTTAAAGATAAGCTCAGAAAAATAAAAATGGAGAAAGGCGACAGTAAACCCAATTACCTCACGAAGTTTTTCCAGTGCAGGGATGAGATGGGAAGTGTGGGGGTTACTGTAAATGAAGAGGACTTGGTGAGCTTGGCTCTCCTTGGGATTTTGAAGAGTTGGCATAGCTACGAGGACTCTGTCAATGGTTGGGAGAAACTGCCAGGATGGGAGCGACTTTGGTCGGATCTTGTGCAGGAGGAGATAAGGCGGGGTACTAGGGATGGATCTTCATCAAAGAATGAAGATGAAGAAAATTTTTCTTTGTCTGCCAAAGCAAGGAAAGGGAAGGGAAAGAAAAATCCTTCTCAATCCAGTGCGAAAGGAAAGAAGCAGGACTTATCCAAGGTGAAGTGCTTTCACTGTCACCAACACGGACATTACGCCACTAATTGTCCACAAAAGAAGAAAAATAAGCAGGCTATTGGATCTGCAGCTAGAGAGGCCTTAGCCTCGCAGTTTGAGCTGGATTTTTTGCTGATCACATGCTTGGTTTCAAGTGTGATGGGATCAGTGTGGTTTCTTGACTGTGGTGCGTATTTCCATGTGATCGGAGACAAAGATTTGTTTAGTGATCTGGATGAGAAGGATCTTGGAGTGCACATCGAGATGGGCGATGATGGTAGATACAGTGCGACTGGTATCGGGACCATTTCCTTTGAGAGGGAGTCTGGTAAACCTTTCATATTGAAGGATGTCATGCATGTTCCAGGATTGAAGAAGAATCTGATCTTTGTGGCGATGTTGGAAGACAAGGGATATGATATTGTTTTTAGCGAGGGAAAGGCTTTCCTGCGCAGTAAAGAAACTGGTGAAGCCTAGAGGATAGGGGTATGAGTTAAGAACCTTCATCAATTGTAGGTAGATGGATGCACATCAATGGCAGGCAAAGCAGAAGGAGTGGTGAGTCGGGATGAGGGTGAATTGTGGCACAGGAGATTGGGCCATCTTCACCATGGCACTTTGAAAATTTTGCAGCAGATTTCTACCGGGCTTCCGAAGGGTACACTTGCACAGTCAGATCAGTGCAAAGGATGTACTTTGGGAAAATTTGTGAAGACCAAATTTCATGAGGAGGATAGTCGCGCCACAACGATCCTTGAGAGAATTCACACATACGTGTCTAGACCTTTCTCAGTAGCTTCGACAAAAAATCATAGGTATTATGTGATATTTGTTGATGTCTTTTCTCATAAGTGCTGGATCTTCTTCATGCAGAAGAAGAGCGAGACATACTTGAAGTTCTGTGAGTTCAAGGCACTGGTTGAGAAAGAGTTGGGGAAGCAGGTGAAATCTCTAAGGAGTGATAATGGTGGTGAATACATCTCTGGTGAATTCAAAGACTTTTGCAGCGCAGAAGGAATTCGAAGAGAACTCATAGCACCTCATAACCCACAGTAGAATGGGGTCGCAGAGAGAAAGAACAGAAAAATCGTGGGTGCTACACGAGTGATGCTACATGATCAGGGCCTTCCCATACACTTGTGGGCTGAAGCATGCAACACTACGGTTTATGTGCAAAACCATTGTCCTCATAGAGTACTTGGCATGAGTACACCCGAAGAGGTGTTTTCTCGTAAGAAGCATGATATTTCTCATTTGAATATTTTTGGATCACCTGTTTACATTCAAGTGACGAAGGATGCCAGGAAGAAGTTGGAGCTGACCGTAGAGGTTGGGATATTTTTGGGGTACACAGAAACACCCCACAATTATCGTGTGTATTTTCCAGACATTCAAATGACTGTCGTGCGACGAGATATCAAATTTCATGAGTAGAAAGCCATGAAGTTGTCGCTTGAGAGGGAGCTACACTTGCATGCAGATGAGGAGCTACTTGTTCCTAAAGATGAGCCTCTGGATGTGCATCGGTCACAACAGGAGGTTCATGGAATGGAAAAAACCACTCATGCAGTGCCAAACATCAGAGGGCGGAAGCGCACTACAGAAGCTGAGTGATTGAATATTGATGCAACACAGAATGTAGGAGCACCTACATCATAGCATAGATAGAGACAGCCGCTTGACCGATTTACTAGATACATGGCTCTGATGAGCAAGTGTATCATGATAGAACCATCTTCTTTCGAGGAAGCTGTGGAAGATCCCGCATGGCTAGAGGCCATGATGGAAGAGTATGATTCAATTGTCAGAAACAGTGCATGGGAGATTGTCCCAAGGCCGGAAGGGAAATCAGTGGTAGGTTCGAGATGGATCTACAAAGTGAAGCAAGCCACTGACGGGAGCGTCGAGAAGTAAAAGGCACAATTTTTTTCCCGGGGCTTCTCACAGATCGAGGGGATTGACTATGAAGAAACCTTTGCACCTGTCGCAAGGTATTCTTCCATACGGACCATCCTTGCTCTCTTAGCGCAGATGGGTTGGCACATTCATCAGATGGATGTGAAGACTGCGTTCCTCAATGGAGTCATTGAGGAGGAGGTGTACATAGAGCAGCCTGAAGGATTCAAAATCTTCAGTAGTGAGTCGCATGTGTGCAGGCTCAAAAGAGCGTTGTAGGGGCTAAAACAAGCACCTCATGCTTGGTACACACGGATAGACAGTTATTTCACCAGACTTGGTTTCGCCAAGAGTGAGGCGGATCCGAACCTATACCAGATTGTGGTGGAGGGTAAGTTGCTGATCATTGTACTTTATGTAGATGATTTGATACTAACGGGTGATGAACTGGATACACTCATGAGAGGTAGATCTTGCAAAGGAGTTTGAGATGAAGGACTTAGGCCTCCTTCATTATTTCTTGGGATTGGAAATTCGGCAGTGGAAGGGTGTACTTTTTGTGTCTCAAGGAAATTATTCCTGAGAGATACTGGAGAGGTTTCTCATGCAAGGCTGCAAGCCTATCGACACTCCTCTTTCTGGTGGTTGGAGGAAAGAGGATGCTACATCGGCAGAGGTAGTGGATGCCACTGTTTATCAACAATTGGTTGGTTCGCTCCTGTATCTAGTCACTACATGACCGTACATATGCTATGCTGTTAAACAGCTTTCACAAGCTATGGTTAAGCCTACCAAGCTCTTTTGGAAGGCAGGCAAGCATGTCCTGAGATATCTCAGGGGCACATCGGGATATGGATTGTGGTACAGACAATCGAATGAGTTGAAGCCACATTGCTTCATGGATGCAGATTGGGCAGGGAGCCCAACAGACAGAAAGAGCACATCTCGAGGGATATTCAGTATCAGGTCTACAGTAGTTTCTTGGTACAACATGAAATAGAGATGCGTGGCACTCAGTTCAGAGGAGGCTGAGTACATGGTAGCAAGTTTGGTTGCATGCGAGGCTATATGGATGAGGAAGATCCTGGTTGGTTTGTTCGGTTCTGATATTGACATTCGGTACCATCATATCAGAGATTGTGTGTATCAGAAGATCATGTTACTTTCTTAAATTCCTATGGAGGATCAAAATGCAGATATTCTGACGAAGGCGCTCACCAGGAGCAAATTCGAATACCATAGAGAAAGGATCAGGGTGGCAGATAATCCCTATCTTGTTGAGAGGGAGTGTTGAGATTCAACAAGATGATGAGCTTAGTGAAAAGAGTCGCCTTCACTAAGTGGGCCCGCAGGCTATTTTTGGCGCAAAGTCTATTTTTAGACTATGTCTATTTTTAAACATGTCGATCATATTCTATGAGTTGTAGGATGCTATTTGTGGATGGTTTTTCAAGTTGGAAAAATAGATGGAATTCTATTTTTAGACATATTGGGAGTTCAAAAATTTAGCTGCTGGTAGTGTAGCTGATTTAGCTGCATTTCATAGAATATTTTTAAATAAATGGGAAAGGAAAAATAACCCCCTTCAAATTTTGTCTGAGTTTGATGCTATGAAAATATCTCCTACTGAGTCTGTCCAAGACTATTGCACTAGGTACAATAGTGTCTATAATACAATACCTGCAAATCTTAAACCTACACCTTAATCTGTTCTGCGCAAATTCCATGATTGATTTGATGCAAATATGGCTTATAAATTAAGGGAAAGAGATGCAAAAACCTTAGAACAGATGCAATTAGATGCTGTCAGTGTAGAAATCAATATTTTAGCTAAAAAAACCACACTTAGAAATGAAAGAAGAGTTACAATTAAAGATGAAATTTCAAACTTAGATGCTAAAATAGATTTACTTGCTAAAAATTTAGAAAGGGTGGTATATAGATTAGATAATATAGAAAGAAAACCTTGATGGGATAATCAACCTCAGATCATAAATCCCAATTTCTGAAAAAACACTAATTCTAGAAAAGCTAAAGAAGCATCTCCAAACCAAAACATTAGGCCCCCATTCTAGGAGAACTAAGCTGAAAGTTCTCAAAATAATGATGAATATGAGGATGACATCAATCATCTAATGGGAATAGATGAAAACAACACCATTTTCCTCACTCAGGAAGATCTGGAACTGTTTTAGCTTCAACAACTCAAATTAAACTCCAGTGAATCCTTTGGCTACAAACAGGGCTATGAATTTGCCATAAATGAAATACACAGTCAGTATAACCTTAGAAACAAGAAAAATAATGAGTCTTCTACTAAAAAAATTTCCCAAAATAAAAATAAGAAAAATGTAGAAGCCCCAAAAACAAATTTTTGCAAATTCTCCCAAGGGAAAATAAGAAAAATTCCAATCCTTCCAGTCCTAAATAATCAACAAGTCCCAAAATTGTTGATATTACTGATGAAGTAGCTCAATATTCCAAAGATGCACAAAAAGCTAATACTGTTAAAGCTTCTAATTCAGTAAAAACAACGAATTCTGATCCTAAAAAGATTTCTACTGATTCTAAATCAGCAAATCCTAGAACAGATAATCCTAGAACACCTGTTGATGATTCTAAGTTTGATACAACTTTTGCTGCCACAAAAATAGTCCCTGAAAGGAAAATTAAAAGAAACAAAACTCAAGAAACTCAGACAGAGAATGTCAAGACAATTGAAGATATAAATACAACTACTGAAAATCAAGAAAAACCAACTCAGATTACAGTTACTAAAGATGAATTAGTTCAAATTATTAAATCTCAACCCTCATTCAATATTCAATCTGAAATTGCTAAGTTAAAAATACTTATTCCTTTAACAGAATTGGTTAAAAATGACTTATACAAATCAACCATAAATGAAACTTTGAATATGAATGATGGTGAAGATGCCATTAATTTGAATGATGATCAACCAGAGTTGATTTTTGGTCTGATGTGAATGGAAAGCATTCATATTGATAAGTCCCTCCTTTCTATATCAGTCTTACCATTCATGATCAGATTTTACACAATGCTATGTTAGATTCAGGAGCGTCCCATAACTTAATGCCCAAAGCTATTATGGAAAATCTTAATCTAGAAATAACCAGGCCTTACAAAGATTTGTTTTCATTTGATTCTAGAAAAGTTAAGTGCTTAGGATTAATTAGAGAATTATGTTTGAATTTAGTTCAGTACCCTGGTAAGAGTATGGTAATGGAAATTTTAGTAGCTGACATCCCACCAAAGTATGGTATGCTTCTTTATCACTCATGGGGAGCAAAGTTGCAGGGATCTCTACAATTGGACGTGAGCTATGCTACAATATCAGTGTTTGGTCAACCAAAAAAGATATATAGGGAAACAATAATGAAATTCATGGTCAGTAGTGTTGAGAGATCCATAAATTACCCCATTTATTCTACACCAAATGAACTTGACTCTTTTATTTTGTGTAAATCTGATAACAATGAAATCCAAACTGAACTGATCGATAAAAAGCCAAAACCAAACAATGACAACATATTTCATGAGTCCCCTTGGCACTTATACTTTTATGGCTCTGTAAAAAAATCAGGAGCAGGAGCAGGAGTATGGATTACAAATATGTAAACTAATCATTCAGAAGGACATGCCTTCAGACTCAACTTCAAATGTATCAATAACATGGTAGAGTATGAGGCACTTATTCTAGGCCTCCAGATCATTAGAAACCTAGGAGGAAAAAGAATATTAATCATGGGAGATTTAGAATTAATCATAAAGAAAATAAATGGAGATCATTCTGTTTACAATCCTAGACTAGCCAAATACAGAGATACAGTGATTGATTTAACTGATGATTTATTGGAATGCAAGTTTGCCTCTATACCCAGAAAACAAAACATTCAAGCACACTGTCTAGAAAATTTTGCTAGTACTTGTAACTTACCATTCCAACCAACTCATAGGTACACTGTTGAGGTTAAACATAGACGAATTAAAACCTCAAGTACTGGCAAATTTTCTCCCAGGATGAACAGATTTACCATTTTTTAAATAATGAGGAAGAATTTTAAAATTGTAAAATAGATACGGACTGTAATATAGATTCAGATTTTGATTGTGAAATAGGTAACATAGATGTACATAAATTTAACAAACCAACTGTATTTACTCAATCTGATATAGAAAACTTAGAGAATATAGATATTGAGGAAATCATTGAAGAAGAAATTAACATGTTAGATCTAAAAGATAATTTTTTGCCTAAAGTTTTAACCCCTTTGGAAGACCTTTTTGATTCCAATGATGTGCCTAAAAAACCAAAAATGGAACCAGTTAGGTCTGACATTGAGGAATGTAACATTGGGACAGAATTAAAACCAAAAATGATTAAATTGTCTAAATCTTTACCTCCACAAGAAAAGGAAAAATACATTGATATTTTAAAGGAATATCAAGATGTGTTTTCTTGGAGTTATGAAGACCTCAAAGCTTATGACACATACATAATCCAATACAAAATTCCTATAAAAGATGATAAAAAACCTTTCAAACAAAAATTAAGGAGAATTAATCCTGTTCTATTACCTTTGATAGAAAAGGAAGTAAAACGCATGTATGATGCTCAGATTATTGCACCAATTAGATATTCTGATTGGGTTTCAAACCTATTACCAACAAGAAAGAAAACAGGTAAAATTAGATTATGTGTCGACTTTAAAAATATTAGCAAAGTGTATTTAAAGGATAATTATCCTTTACCAAAGATGGATCATATATTACAAAGGGCAGTTGGTTCCTCTAGAATTTCTTTGTTAGATGGATTTTCAGGATACAACCAGATCCTAGTCTAAAAAGAAGATCAGGCTAAAACAAATTTCACCACTCCTTGGGGCACTTTCATATATGTGAAAATTCCCTTTGGTCTGATGAATGCAGGAGAAACCTTTCAGAGAGCTATGGACATAGCCTTTGCTAAGGAGATTCGTGAATTCTTGGTAATTTATCTAGATTACATTACTGTATTTTCCAAATCAAATAATGAACACTTGGATAATTTGAGACAGGTCTTTATTAAAAGTAGGAAATTTGGCATCTCTTTAAATCCCAAGAAAACTCTCTTTAGATTAGAGGAAGGTAAGTTACTAGGACATATAATTTCAAAAGAAATAATTATAATTGATCTTGCTAGGATAGAAGCAATTTTGAACATTCATCCACCTAGAAATATCAAAGAATTACAAGCTTTCTTAGGTAAAATTAACTTTTTGAGAAGATTTATTTCAAACTTAGCTGAAATCATTAGAGAACTGAACAATATGCTAAAAAAAGACTCAACTTTAAAATTGACCGTTGAAGCCAAACAATCATTTGAATCCATAAAACAGGCTTTAACTAAAACACTAGTCTTAATCAGCCCAGATTTCAAAAAAGACTTTATAATTTTTTCTTTTGCATCAGAGCATACCATTACTGCAGAAGAGTGATCAAGGTTTTGAATAGCCTATAGCTGTTTTCAGTAAAAACTTTAGAGATGCACCCTTGAAATATAACATAATGGAGAAACAAGCCTTAGGTTTGGTTAAGGCCATAAAATATTTCAGAGTTTACATTCTCTATTCCCACATAATCTTCTATGTCCCTAATTCTATAGTTAAAGACATTCTTACTCAGGATGGCCCTAATGGAAGAAGAAGTAAGTGGATTGCCACTATCCTAGAATATGACATAGAAATCAAACCAAAAAAACTCATTAAAGGATAAGGATTAGCCAGATTAATGGCTGAATCTAATTGCAATGCATTAGATATAAATTTTATTGCTTAGATTGATGACCAAGAAGAGATGGCGACTCCAATGATCAGTGAAGCCTTTCTAGATTCACCTTGGTACTCAGATATTATCTTTGTACTTACCAAATTACAAGCTCCTCCTGGATTATCAAGGAGAAAAGCCATATTTCTTAAAATTAAAGCAATGAGATTTTGTATTTTAGATAATGTGTTTTTTTGGAAAGAACATAGTGGGATATTACTAAATTGTTTATTTAAAGCAGAAGCTAACAAAATACTTGAAGAATTTCATGCAGGTGACTGTGGAGGGCATTTATATTGGAAAAATACTGCAGATAAGATCCCGAGAGCTGGTTTCTGCTGGCCTACATTATTTGCTGATGCGAAAAAATTTGTTACTTCATGTCACAAATGTAAAATTTTTGAAGGAAAAAAGAAATTGTTACCTTTACCCTTAAAGAAAATTTCAATTAAGATGCCATTTCAACAATGGGGTTTAGACTTCATTGGAGAAATTCACCCCCCATCCTTTGGCCAACATAAGTGGATTTTGAGTGCCACATATTACTTTACTAAGTGGATTGAAGCCATTCCTACCAGACAAGCCACTGACACAATCATTATCTCTTTCATAGAAAACAACCTTTTATCTAGATTTGGATGCCCTCAAAAAATAATTACTGATAATGCAACAACATTTAAATCTAAAAAAATAATTGCCTTCTGTCACAAGTATCATATTACCCTAGGCCACTCTACTGCTTATTACCCTCAAGGTAATGGCCTAGTTGAATCTTCAAATAAAAGCCTTGTAAATATAATTAAAAAATTACTTGAAGATAACAAAAAGACTCGGAATAAAAAGTTAGTCTATGCTTTATGGGCATATAGACTTACTAACAAAAAGTCAATTGGCACTTCCCCTTATCAAATTGTTTATGGGATGGATGAAATTTTCCCATCATCCTTAGGTGTTCCAATAATGAATATCATTCAAGAATCACAAGTGGAAATCAATGATATACAAAGGAGGATAAGTCAAACTATTCATTTACAAAAAACAAGGGAACAAGTCTATGAGAAATCCCAAGTCATTCATGATAAAATCAAGAAAATTTTTGATAAAAGAAGTAAAGAAGATGACTTTTACATTGGAGATCAAGTGTTAAATTGGGATTCTAGGAGAGAGGACAAAGGTAAGCATGGAAATTTTGTCTTTCTATGGAAAGGACTGTTGGGGTCCTGTGATTTGGCCGATTGGTAAACCAAATGACAAGGCAACATGTAAACCAGTCTTTAGAGCTCTAGGATCTAGCCCTCCTAGTCTCAAAGAGGGATCTCTCAATATGTTTGCAAAGATATGACTTGTTTGCTTGTAAAGGGTTGATTTTAGGCTAGTTATTAAGCTTGAGTTTGTTTGATTGTTTTGTGGGACATGATAATCTAGGCAGTATAGATAGAAAAATGGAATTCTCTAAGTCATTGGGCAATGGATTCAAGTAGAAGTTTGTAACAAGTTTGTAGATGAATTAGGGGTATCAGAGGGCAAATCTAACTTGGTTGTTGGATCTACAAAGTTTTCAGGTGGAATAAAATGAACATTAAGGTTTTAGAATGAAAAGTAGAACTAAGGGAATTTAAGAATCCTTAATTATATGTACTCTTCAACAAAGGGACTTAAAGCATCATTTGAACATGAAGAAGTATTTTATAGACAGGGCTAACCGTGAATTATACAAATCACACTCCAACAAATAATAATTTCAAGACAAACTTTCAAAATAAAATCTAAGAGCCGAGGAACGCTCTATTTCATCAAATATTTCACTTTCAAGGATAAGAAAACATTCAAGATAAACAAATAACTTGCATTCATAAAAGAGGGAACCCATAGACATCTAGGAATGAAATTATAAAGACTTTCAAAACAATTATTTGAGCAAGTACAAAGGGTATGATCAAAACATACCTCTTTGGAAAACTTTGGACAATGATACCTTGAAAGGAGACTTCAGAAATAGTTTTTAAAGTGTCAAAAAGAAGCAGGGAAAACCATGAATCATCTCAAGGGAAACTGTATTGAATTACTTCTGAAATAAACAAGCTTAAAGATTGAAAAGCAGTTAAACTACTCAATCAAACATTTAGCAGATGAAAACATAAAGACAGTGAAGAGTAAACAGGTCTAAGGTGCTTCCATGAGACGTTTGTTAGCCTAAAATTTTTACTCTACTGTAAGCAAGAGATAATGAAAATATAATGGAAAACAGAAAAAAAACATTAACAGTTTAGAATACTTCACCAATAGCCAAGCTCAGGGATCCAATGACAGAGCTTTCTCCATCCACAAACATGACAAAACATCCACATGTTCCAGTACATCAATTTCTCTTCAATCTCAGTAGAACTATGTATTACTTCAAAGAGTTATCAAATTCCCCCTATACAATGAGTTCGAATGCAGTATTTATGCTGCAAATGAGGAGGTGGAAGTATCTAGGGTTCAAAATTTTATTAATGACTCTGTAAATGCACTCCTATCCTTAAAAACCATGCAAGGCATAAGGTAGGAATGTTTCTCAACTACTGATCTGTGTATTAAATCTATCTTTACTTCCTGAGGATGAAACAACTGAAAATATTGACTTTGAGGCTCTCTTTTGCCTTTTACAATAACTGTCTGATAGTTTAAAATATCTTCTTTCATGCAATAACTTCCAATTTTCCCTTTGAGGTATAAAGTAAGTGAAGGTGTCACTTTTGATTTATCAAGTAAATAACTGCTCCTTTGATGTATTTGAGGCTACCTTTAAGCCTAAGTTTCTTGATTTAATTCTAAAAACTACTCTTTGGGCCTAATCTGCCTTTGTTTCATCATTTAACTGTGTTTTACCATTAAAATTGTAATATTTAAAATTTAAATCCTTAAATATTCAAACTCTGTCTTCGTTGCTTTAAACGTTTCCTGCTGACTTGGATTTAACTTTTAATCCCTTTTCTTTGGCCTTTCTTCCTATTTCATTGATTTTTATTTGCGTTGTTGCGTGCAGGGCTTCTTTTGGTACACCAAGGGTTTGATTGCATAACCCGTTCTCATAAGCACTGATCAAGCCACGAAAGCGAAAACATGACAGGGACTGTGACAGTCATCACCTCAGGACCCATCCTTTTATGGACTGTGGGAGAGTTTCGACCCTTAAAACCGCCATAGAACCTGCACAAAACCATAAAATATGTTATGAAATCCTACATGATTAGTAAAATTTCTTTGGAGGCTAGCGGAGGCGAATGTAGTAGTGAGAAGGAGCGGAAAATGCAGGCGGAGGAGGTTTTTATGAAGAAAACTGAAAAAATCTGGTTTAAAATCGCATATGCGCAAAAATAGGAATAGGTGGTTTTCAGAAAATAATTGGCAGTTTTCGCGCGACCCTCAGGCAATAAGTGGTTTTTCCCGGAAGGAACGTGATCCAATTATAATGTGTCGCGTGGCCTTTGCAATATCGCCTATTTTGCATGGCTTTGGAACGTTAAACCATGGAAGTAAAAATCACGCGATATTGATCGTAGACCGTCAGATCTGGGGGGAAGATCCAATGGCTACAAGGGAGCGCGATGGAGAGAAGTGCACAGTGGGGAGAACTTAGTGGAGGACATGTGGCAAGAGGTGATTGGAGGATGGATTTTGTGTAATGGATGGTGGGTCCGGAAGAGTTGGGTTGTCGGGATGAATGAGGACCGTTACATCATGTAGATCAACGGCAGAGATCAGTGCGGAGGGTGGATGGATAAACGAAGAAGGTAAGGGGTGGGGGCTAATGACCACCGTTAGATCATAGACATCTAAGGCTTAGCTCTTATCGGGGTATCGTGGTCGAAGAGGGAAAATTTGCAAAGGAAATGAGGGTTCTATATGAAAAATTCGATGCGATGGGGGCTTAGGAATAAGTGCAAGGACATGCTCCCATGGGAGGATAAGTGACTAGGGGATAGGGTAAGGGCGCTTATCGCATCGGCGTTGGAACAAAGGAAAGGGGAGAAGAAGCGAGGAAAAGGCCAATGCGATGGAGGGGCTAATAACTAGGCACTGGGGCACTGTCCCGTGGGGGAAAATGTGACCAGGGGCTAAGGATAGGGTACTAATCACATTGGTGGGTAAAATTTTTCAAAGGAAATGCAGATTCAAAGAATAAAGCCGATGCGATAGGGGTTTGGGCGCTTGGTCATAGCGCTCGGACACATGGGAAAAAGGGGGGAAGACTTTTAAGCCCTCAGGGGTTTAAACCCTTAGTTGTAAAGGACAATATTTCTAGACCAAAAAGAGGGGTTTCTGATCATTTTGGTGGGTTTCGATAGGTAAAATGGGGGTTTTTAAACCATAACAAGGATTTTTTATGAGTTTAAAAGGGATTTTGAAGGTGTTCAAAGGAAAATTAAGGACGAAAAGGGGTAAAAATAAGTGAAATAGGCTTAGTAGATGATGGAACAAATGGCCTACATACAGTCTCATTTCATTCAGTAGTGTTTCTTGAGGGTCCTGAATAAGGAACAACAATAGTAGCTTAGGCAACAACAATTTTTAAGGAACAACACTTTAGGTAACAACACTATTTAAGGAACAACACTTTAGGGAAAAACACTGTTAAGGAACAACAAGATAATATTTTTAGGAAAATAGATGAAGATTTCAGTGAAATGACAAATTTAGAAAGATGAAGGCCATGAGATTTCTATAATTCATAATGTTTTTTTCAATTTTGTTCTAGAAATCTGGGTTTGTCAAATTTAGTCATCTTTGGATAAAATCAGAATTATGGATGACTAACAGTGGTTCCATTTGGGGAGGACAGCTGTCATTTTAGGTGTTCAGAACCTCAGTTTACAGATCTCTAGCTTTTAGTAGATCAGTGCCTTATCCATTGTGTAGATTTCTTCTTTTCTTGCTGATATTTATCTGAAAGGGACAGCCTTTATCAATCTTCAACATGTAATTTCTTCAAAATAGCATCTCCACCTACCCAACCTTACTTTTTCTAGCATTTTTTCTTCTTCCTTTGAGTGCATTTGAACTAGAAAACTCTTTGACATTTTATTTTTGAAAACAAAAATAAACTATCTAATCCTATCCTTATTTCTTCCATGAGTTCAGATTTAACAGTTGAACCCAGTAATTCTCTAACTAAGCTACTATCTGTCAGGATTAAACTATCTGGCAGATTTGATTCTCTATCTTCTAAAACAGAAGTTTAAACACAGCCAAATCAGTATTATACTGTCTGATTTGCTATGGTGTCTATGGCTGTATGTACAAGCTGCACATAGACTTTATTTGCAGAAAAATAAAACAAAAAGATGAAGGCTTAAGGTTTGAAAATTATAAACGTCCTTCTAGTATTTTTCCAACTCTCGTTTTGATCTATTTAGAGCTTATTCTTTTCCTATTCTTCCTTGGTTCAAATTTTGAGCTTGTTAGAACCATTTCCTTTCTATCCTAGTCTATTTTATTGATAAGCCAAGTCTGAAAAAATCTTATCAATCTGTGCTTCTACTAACTTATCAACATAAATTTAAAGGATGTTCAGCCATGATTAGGCTAGATGACTGAACAATATATCATTTTTTAATTAGTAGTGGCACTTAGATTTGCTCGCTTTCAGAAAATTATCTTTTTTGGGTATGGGGTTGTACCTATTTTGAATCTGCCCTGTTTTATTTTTCTATTGTTTTTGTGTTTTCCTTCTCTTTTCAAATTGAAACAACAATGTTATACACAATGGAAAAAATAAAAACTTTGAAATTTAGGACTCTTGGTAGAAATAGTGCTTGAGCATCCTGCCATTGACAAGACCTCCAAATAGATCTTTTCCATTCAGCTCTTGCAGAAATAATGCATTATGACCCCTGATAGAATGAATAATGTAGGGCTCTTTCCACAAATTTTAAAATTTTCCATGTTTTCCCTTTTCTTCTCTTCTAGAATCCCACTTTACAACTACATTTCCAACTTGGAAATCATTTTATTTAGTCCTCTTGTCAAATAATTTCTTGATACTTTCTTGGAATGTTTGTGTTCTGCTGTACACTTCCTCTTTGGTCTGCTGTAAATGAATGGTTTGATTTATCCTTCTCTGCATATCATTTTCCTCAGATTGTACTTCTTGGAGGAGTTTCACGACTGGAACTCCTAAAGAGGTTGGGAAGACTGCATCCATGCCATCAACTAGCTGATAGGGGGACATATTTATTGACTTTTTGGTAGTTAATCTATCAGCCCACAAAGCATGCACAAGCTTACTATGCCATGATTTCTGATTCCGCTCCAACAATTTTTTGATAATATTGACAAGGATTTTGTTGGAGGATTCAGCTAATCCATTTCCTTGGAGATAGTAGGCAGTGGAATGACCCAATGAAATATGATACTTATAACATAAGTCAACCATTTTCTTGGATTTGAAGGCAGCAGCATTGTCTGTGACAATTTTTATTGAACAACCAAATCTGGATAGTATGTTGGTTTCAAGGAACTTGATAATGACAGAATCAGTAGCATTCCTAGAGGGTATGGCTTCTATCCACTTGGTAAAATAATTAGTGGCAGTGAGGATCCACTTATGCTAGGCCGAAGAAGATGGGTGAATTTCCCCAATGAAGTCCAAGCCCTATTGTTGAAAAGGAGCCTCAACACTGATGGGATGTAGGGGTAAAGGTAGGAGTTTTCTTTTGCCATCAAAAAATTGACACTTATGGAAAGACATGACAAGTTTCTGAGTATCTGGGAAAAGGGTGGGCCAATAGTAACCAGATCTAAGGATTTTATTTGTTGTAGTCTTCCAGTATATATGTCCACCACATTCTCCTTCATGCAGCTCATGCATGATTTTTCCTGCATCACTCTCAAGCAAACATTTAAGCAATATTCCAACAAAATTCTTCCAATATAAAACCCCATCTAATATGAAATAATTCAAAGCCTTCTATTTCAAAAATCTAGCTTTAGTTTTAGACAAAGAAGGAGGGGCATTCAGATAAAGCAGCACATATATGATGTTAGCATACCAAGGTGAATGCAGAAATGTTTCTTCAATGAATGGGGCTGTGAATTTCTTTATTTCTTCTAAGACATCAACCATGTTCATATCAAGTGCTTGGAAGTTTGACTCAGCCATGAGTTTAGCTAATCCTCTCCCTTTGATTAGTTTGGTAGGCCTGATTTCTAAGTCATATTATAGAATAATAGCAATCCATTTTCCCCTTTTACCATTCGGGTCTTGACTTAAAATATCTTTGAGAACAGTATGTGGGACAAAAGCAATGATGTGATAATGCATAATATAGACTCTAAAGTCTTTCAATGCTTTTACCAAGGCTAAGGCTTATTTCTCCATGATGTTATATTTGAGTGGAGCAACTTTTAAGGCCCTACTAAAAAAGGACATAGGTTGTTCATTCCCCATGTCATTCTTTTGTAGTAATACTGCAGCTATTATATGTTTAGATGCAAAAGAAAAGATATAAAAATCTTTGGTGAAATAAGGACTAATAAGAACTAGTGTTTGAGTTAAACCTTATTCTACCAATTCAAATGATTGTTTAGCCTATATGGTCCATTTAACACCTACCTCTTTCTTAAGCATGTTAGTGATATTTCTCAATAGCTCAGCAAGGTTGGGGATGAATCTCCTTAAAAAATTAATATTCCCAATGAAAGATTGTAATTCTTTAAGGTTTCTAGGATGGTTGATCTTTAATATGCCACCAATCCTTTTAGGGTCTACTTTGATTCCCTCTTCAGAAATAATGTGGCCAAGAAGTTTTCCTTCTTGGAGACCAAAGAGTGTCTTTTTGGGATTCAAATATAAGCCATATCTCCTACATTTCTTAAAAACGTTTCTCAAATGAATCAAGTGTTCTTCATCAGTTTTAGAGAAAACAGTAATGTTATCAAGATAAATGATTATGAAATAGCCTATGTCTTCTGAGAAGGCTATGTCCATGGCCCTTTGGAAGGTGGCCCCTGCATTCATTAAACCAAATGGCATTTTGACATACATGAATGTACCCCAAGGTGTAGTAAAAGCAGTTTTATGTTGGTCACTTAGGAGTACTAAAACCTGATTGTAACCTGAGAACCCATCCAGTAGTGAAATTATTTTAGAACCAACCACCCTTTGAAGTATGTGATCCATTTTTGGCAAGGGATAGTTATCTTTAAGGGAGGCTCTATCTAGATTTCTGAAATCAATGCAAAGCCTAATTTCCCTAGTATTTTTCCTAACAAATAATAAGTTGGAAACCCATTCTGAATACCTGATAGGAACTATGATCCCAACATCATACATTTTCTTAATCTCTTTCTCAACTAAAGGTAAAAAAACAGGGTTTATCCTTCTGATTTTTTGTTTGAAAGGTTTCTAATTTTCCTTAAGAGGAATTTTGTGTTGAATGATGCTGGTATCATATGATTTTAGATCCTTGTATCCCCATTCAAACACATCTTTAAATTATTTGAACAGGTCTATGTATTGTTGTTTAATATGAGCTGGGAGAGTGCTGGATAGCTTGATCATTTTGGGTTCTGCTGGGTTGCCTATGTTATGTTCTTCTATGTTTGTTTCTATGGGCTCCATCCTTGGTTCTTTGGCTACATCATTGAAATCGAAAATCTTTTCTAATGCTGTGAGACCTCTTGGAATTGTATCATTTTTACAATGTAAAACTTCCAGGTCATTCTGGTCTATACTGTCAACTATTTCTGCTCTAAATGGATATTCAAAATGGTTTATATCAACAGAAAAGGACAACGCTGTTTTAGGGTTTTGTTCTTCATTAAAACAATCTTCCTCATGGCTAAAAATAGGTGTTGGCATGGCAAAGTCTCTCTTTGATTGCAGAAAATCATCTATGTGTTTGTCTCCTTCAAATACTTGCCAATATTCCTCATTGTTAGGTATTCCAGGTCTGTTTTTTACTTTTATATCGAACTATTCATTTGTCTCTGGTATTTGGCAATTAATAGTAGCAAAGGCAAGTTCATTTGCTAGATTATTTTGGGCCCTTGGGATGAAAATGAGTTCATATTTTTCGAAGGTTTTTAGGAGATCAAGGGCAGCATTTCTATATTGTTTGAGTTTTGGATTTTTGGTTGAATACTCCCCTTTGATTTTTCGTATTATTAGCTTAGAATCCCCTTGGACCGATATTCTTTTGGCTTCTAAATATTTGAGTAAGTGTAGGCTGATAAGGAGGGCTTCATATTCAGCAATGTTATTTGTGCATGGAAAATCGAGTTTATAGGAAAATCCTTTGTTTGTGTTTTGTATCCATACACCAGCCCCTGCACTTAGTTTGCTACAAGATCCATCAAAGTTTATCTTCCAGGGTATTTCAATCTCTCTTTCATTTTCTTTTTGCTTTTCAAGGCTGTTAAAATCTGGATTGTTCTTTTCTTGAGTTGATGGCAGATTTGACTGTTCTGGTGGACTAAATTCTCCTTTTTTTCCTTTCTCTTGTTGGCTAATTTCATCTTCATTATATAAGATAAAGGAATCCAAATATGAATGGATGGAGTAGATAGGAGAATTTTTTGGTCTGTCTATGTTGCTCACCATGTATTTCATGTGGGATTCCCTGTATAGTCTTCTGGTTTGGTTAAATACTGGTATGGTGTCATAAGACATGTCCATTTGAAGTCTCTCTTGAATTTTGGCTCCCCACGATCTAGATAAAAGCATGCCATATTTAGGGGGAATGCTAGCTACCACTACGTCCATTACTAGACTCTTAGTAGGAATTTTTGACAAGTTAACACACAAATATTTAATTAGGCCTAAGCATTTGACCCTGCTGGAATCAAAAGAATATAGGTCTTTGTATGGTTTAGTAATTTCTAAACCTAGGCTTTCCATTACAACTTTGGGCATAAGATTGTGAGAAGCACCTGAGTCTAGCATGGCATTGTGCAATATTTTCTCATGTATATTCAAGCTGACATAGAAGGGAGGGATAGTGCCTTCTTGGTATTTCCCTTCAACTTCAGGGCCAAATAATAATTTTGGTTTATTATATGCCAAGTTTAAAGTATCAGTGTCACTGCCCATATTCAAAGCTTTCAACACTTGTTTTTTATATACATCCTGAGTCACTAGTTCAACTAAGGGTATGGTGATTTTAATCTTGGCAATTTCCCCTTCAAGGCTGAAAGGAACTATTTTTCTTGACATATTTACATCTGTTTTGTCATTTACAACTCTTTCAGCAATTCTGATTTGCTGATTTTTATTTGGACTGCTATTTGGGACAAATTTGTTAGGGCCACTAGCAGAAGTACTAGGGTAGCTTTGTTCAACACTTTATTGAATGTTTTTGTCTTTATTTTCATCATCTTTCTTGGCTAAAATGTTGGTGTTACTTGCTGTCTTCTTAGGCTGATCTTCTAAGGTTTTCTTAACAGTAGTACTAGTGATTTTGTCACTGGAAGTCTCTAGGCTACCTTTGCTTCTAATATTGTATTGTTTGTGTACCTCCATGATAGCATTTTCCAACCCCAATCTGTAATCTTCAGAGTCCTCATTATTGTATTCAGTTTGTTCTAAAGAGAATAATCCTTGTTCTTCTTTAGTGAGAAAAACATCTGTCTCACTGTCATATCCTATTAAGTTTACATGATTTTCTTCCAACCTTTCAACTTCCCTTTCTTCTTCTTGATCAACATAGTTTTGTTGAAAGGGAGGCCTAATCTGTTGCTCATTATCTCTTTGCCTATCTTGATTAGGATCTCTTCTAAGATTTTGGTTTCTATTTCTATTTTGGTTTTCTCTAGGAGGCACTTTGTCATTTAAATTTATTTTTTCAAGCATCCTCTCCATTACCTTCACTAAGCTATCAATTTTAGTATCTGATGATGAGGTTGAAGCCATTGTATCATCTTTGTATGTAACTCTTTTTTCTTCTCTCAGCCTAGCTCTCTTCTCAATTATATTTTCCTCCACACTCATGGCTCCCCTCTAAATATCTTCTAAAGTTGAGGGGTCTCTTTCCCCAAGCTAGTAGGCCATTTCAGGGTCAAAGCCTTCTGGTAATTTAGTCAAGGCTAGGCCTAGTGGAGGTTTCATGTCTGGAGGAAGTGCATTATACACACTATTGAATCTAGTGCAGTAATCATGGACACTTTCCCCACTGTTTCTTTTGAGATTGGTATATTCTGAAAGGATTTGGAGGGGGTTCTTTCTAATTTCCCATTTGTTTATGAATGTTTGATATAAAGAAGGGAGATCATTTATGCTATGAGGAGCTAAGTTTTTAAACCATTTCTTGACTTCTCCTCCTAAACTTTGAGCAAAAATTCTCATCTTAATGGTCTCTTCTTCTATTTCCATGTAATCAAAAGCATCATTCATTTTATCTACATGCTACTGGGTAGTAGTAGGTTCATTTGTAGTGAAATGGGGAATTTTGGACTGGTAATCATTTGGTAAAGGAGCCATAGGTTGTGGTAACAGTAGTGGAGCATACCATGCTGCCATGATTGGAAATAATTGGGGATTTATAAGAGGTGGATTTACAAGAGAGAAAGTGGGCTGAAATGGAGTGCTTTGAACAGTGGATTTGTGGATAGGAGTGGAAGAAACACTTGGGCTAGCAAACTGATGATGAGCAGATTTATGGAAGGAGCTGAAATGATGGAGAAGCTAAGAATCAGGTGGAGTAGAAGGTGAGGCTTCTCTACTAAAGCTCTATTGCAAATTTGTGGTTTCAAAATCAGCTTGGTTTAAATCACTTTGAGACTTATTTCTAAAGAGGTTCTTTGTGTGAGGTAAGTCAAAGTGAGGATTTTTCAAGTCTGTGAGGTTTTCAGGGACATATCTTGTTCTTGTGATGGTCCTACCAATAGTTGGTTTTCCAAGTCTAGAAGTTTGCGACAAAATCCTCTTTGGATTGTCAACTATGGTAGGGGGTTTAGGATCTAGATGGGATCTAATGTTAATCCTATGTGAAGCCAGATTTCATTTTTTCAAAATTTAGAGAAGAAGAGTTTTTTTTTTGGACTATTTTTCAAAGGTTTTCCTCTCACAGTGATTTCTACAATAGGATAACTAGGCTTCTAAACTTCCTCAAGGCTGGTTAACACAATATTTTAAGAAAATCTGGAGATCTATAGGAGTAATAGGCCTACTGGGGCTAGTGGAGTCGCAAGGTGGAAATTTTTAGCTTTTCTGAAGGTAAAATGTTTTATGGTCCACCACTAATGGTTTATTTGAAAACCAATCTGAGATGTATTTGGGTTTTTCTAAGTTTTCATGGTTGTTTAAAGGACTAATGAGTCTATAAGATATTTCTAGGAAACTATGAACTCAGAGGTCCCACCGTGATCACCATAATGTGGGTATGGTGATGAGGTGGTAGATTCATTGGATATTCTTTGAGTTACTGAGGATCTAATGAGTTTTCCAAGGTATTTATGTGACTATATACTCAGAGGTCCCACTGTGATCGCCAGAATGTTGGGGTCCTGTGATTTGGCTGATTGGTAAACCAAATGACAAGGCAACATGTAAACCAGTCTTTAGAGCTCTAGGATATAGCCCTCCTAGTCTCAGAGAGGGATCTCTCAATATGTTTGCAAATATACGACTTGTTTTATTGTAAAGGATTGATTTTAGGCTAGTTATTAAGCTTGAGTTTGTTTGATTTTTTTGTGGGACATGATGATCTAGGAAGTATAGATAGAAAAAGGGAAATCTCTAAGTCATTGGGAAATGGAGTCAAGTAGAAGTTTGTAACAAGTTTGTAGATGAATTAGGGATGTTGGGGTCCCGTGTTTTGATAGTTTGGCAAATCAAAAGACAAGGCAACATCAGAACCAATATTTAGAGTTACAAGATCTAGTCCTCCTGATCTCAGAGAGGGATCTCTCAAATTATTTGTTTTTGCAAAGGTTTATCTTGTGTGCTATGAGTATTGGTTTTAGAATAGTTATTAAGTGCAAGTGTTTGTTTATTTGTTTGGTTGAGTTGACACAACAAAACCTGAAAGGTCTAGGAAAGATAGATAGAAAGAGGAAATGTCAGCTTCATTGGGCAATGGAGTCAAAAAGAGGTCATGACAAACTTATCAATGGATATGGGATATCAAAGGGAAAATATAACTTGGCTGCAAGATCCTTTGGTTTTGGAATGAGATGGACATCAATGATTTGGAAAGAGAAGTTTAATTCTCGACAAAGGGAATTTGAAAGCACAACTTGAACAATAAAGAGATATTTGATAGACAGGGCTAACCATGAATTCTAAAAATCACACTTTAAGCAAATAATGACTTCAAAACAACTTTTAAAATGAAATCTAAGATTTGGGGAACACCCTATTTCCTCAAAGATTTTATTTCAAATGACTTAGAAAACATAAAAGATTCACTAATAATTACGCTCATAGAATAGGGAACACCTAAATACATCTATGATCATAACTATAAAGACCTTTAAGACAAATGTTCAAGCAAGGACAAGGGGCAAGATCAGAAAAAACCTCCTTGGATTACTGTAAACAAAGAAACTTCAATAACAGTCTTTAAGTGGCAACAGACAAGCAAGGAGAACCATAAATCATGTTGAAACCAACTTTTCAAACTACTAAAGAAATAAACAAGCATGAGGACTAAAGAGAGAGATTAAAGACTCTAAAATACCTCAGTAGAAGAAAACATAAAATAGTGAAGGATAAATAGGTCTAAGGTGCTTCCAAGAGTCATTTCTCAGCCTAAAACTTCCATCTTGCTGTAGTAAGAATTTATGGAACAAAATGAAAACAGGGGAAAACATAAAACAGTTCAGAATACTTCACCAACAGCGAAGCTCATGGATCTAATGATAGAGCCTTCTCAAGAACAAGCATGCAACAACATCATCAGGGCTTCCAAGACTTCAATTTCTTCTTCAACTTCAACAGACTATGTATTATTTCAGAGAGTTCAAATATTACACTAGTAATCAAAACAATCAACGTTTACGATGGATTCCTCAACAAGTTTTTATAGAGGAATGAGGAGGTAGAAAGAGAGAAAAGATCTTTTGATTTCAATTAATATAGTTAATGCTTCTCAGCCTTTGAGGGGCTCAAGGGAGAAGTTTACAGATATTTCCTGTATTAATTGGTTTACATTAACTATTTCGGCTTGCTGGAAGCTTATGTTGACTTTAAGGTTCTGTGTCATATTTTGCAATAACTCTGCTGATAGTTCATATTAGCTTCTTTGATTCGAAATAACTATTCAGCTGTAAGGGGCAGATTTGCTCCATTCTAGTCAATATTAGGCCTTTGTTTGAATGTGGTGAAGTCACAAGTGGCAATATGGTAGTTGAGAGGAATTAATTTTCCTCTGATGTGGCAGTGGAGGCATCCTCTGTCCGAAAAATATCCTTGATTTGCCTTTAACTGTGTTTAATTCAATGGATAGGTCTTTGATAATCGATTTTCAGCCATAATCCATTAAACTGTATAATTAATGTTTAATCCTTCATTTCTACTATGTCTCGGTCTTCGACATTGATACTCTTTGTTTTGTTTTAATTCACTATGTCTTGTTGATCTGCAGGTGCCGCAAAGGGCTCATATGGCATCAATGCCTATGAAGCATTGACGAAACATGACTTTGAACCCTTTGGAATGATCCTTCTGTGTGTACAAAGGCATGGGGGAATCGTCATCCCCAGCCTTTGGTTTTCCTTTAATATAATGGAAAAACCATAGACACCTGCATAAAACAATAAACATTTAATAAATCCTACGTTAATGTGGTAAAAATGCTTAGGAGGCTGTGGTGATGAGCAAATGGCGGAGATTAAGTTGGATCTGTCGATCTAGCAAAGATTGATGGTGGGGATTAGTTGTGAATACACAAAGTGAATGAGTCACTAAATAATAATATGGGCATAAGATGTGAGAAAATACAAATAAAAAGGGAAAAATCCCTTTGGCGGAGGAAATTTGTGAGGAATTAAAAATGGGGTTTTTGGGATGATCGTGGGTCATCGGATGGGATTGGCCCACGGGATCAACGACAGAGATCGTGCATTGAAAACCTTTGGTAGAGGCGGAGGGTGATGGTGGAAGGCCAGATTAGATCTAAGCCGTAGATCTGAAAAGATCGATGGTGGGAAACATGCGCAATATAATATAATAGAAAATGAGGGAAGTGGTTTTGGCAGTGAAAACCATGGGTTTCGCTCGGTGAAAGGGCAGGGAGGCGGTTTTGCCTTTTTGAATGTGATATGCATTCCCACCTAACACATGTCTTTTGAAAACAGCCTATATCGCATAACTTTTGAAAATTAACCTCCGCGCTGAAATTTGCGCGAAAATCCGCGTGGACTGTCAGATCTAGGCCCTTAGATTTAACGGTGGAGAGCAAGTGCGAAACTGACTAGATGTGCGAGGGATAAAAGGCATGGCAGTTTTATTATGGACTATACGATCATGGGATCGACGGTGGAGATTAGTTCTAGAGGAAGGCAGGACCCACAGGGGGCAGGCCTATTGGGATCAATACAAGCTGTTGGATGTATAGGATCAACGGTCAGGATTCAATCTGGGGTATAAATGAAAAAAAAACACAAAGGCAGAGAACGGGTTAGTGAGGACTGTTGATCTACAGAGATCAACGGCTGTGGATTGGCCAAAAAAATTATGAAGAAGGGCGCATAAATCTTAACCAAAGTCGGGAAATGCAACCTGGACCGTCTGATCTGGACACGTGGACGGTCCAGATGTAATCAGAGCTATCGGCATTGGCGGGGCGAAAAACATGGAGGCGCCAAAGCGATTGATTGTGAGCCATTGATCTGGAGATCAGATCGACGATGGAGAATGGATCGGGGAATGCCAATCGAGGGACAAAATAAAATGCGCTCGATGAAAAATGCCGATGCGATTTTGCGCATTCCGTTGGTTTGATATGGGATCAACAGTGGATATTGTTTCAAATCACGCACCGGCGAAAACCCTTTAATTCATATGAAAACCCAAAAATTAATGTAATACAAAGGTTTTGACCGTCGGGAAAGTTATATATGAGGTTGGTGCCCGTCTGTGGGGCCTTGGGTGTATGAAATGCGATAGGCCCAGGGCTTACGTATATAGGGGCCAATCGCATCGGAAGGTCGGGCTTTTCAATCTAACCATTTTGATTTTCTCTGATGCGATTAGCGCTTCGGGACTTTAACTCTTGGTCTTGGGCGTATTTTTATATGGAATGAAATGGAAGGTGGGGGTTTTTTCAACGGGGCTTAATCACATCAGAACTTTTTGGTGCGGGTCTTTCAATCTACCCATTTTTTATTAAAAATCATTGTTTTGGCAGGTTTAGACCAAAACTTAGGGAAAGTGGGTTTTATGTTTTACAAAGAAAAATAGTGATCGAGAAGGTTTATATGCAGAGATAAGTGCCCGATTGTGCACACAAAGGTTATATGAAACGGTAAAACGGCCAGGGGTTTATGAGCAAAGGCTATTCGCATCGGAGTTTTTAACGAAGGAAATAGACTTGCGCGGGTCGATTTCTCCGATGCGATAAGCACCAAAAGGGCTTAGCACTTGGGTCCAGCACCAAGGAAAATGGTGGAGAAGTGGTTCGGACTTAGCCCAAAGGGGCTTAAGTCCATAGTTAGAAATACTTAATTTTTATGAGTTTTTTCACAGTTTTTGATGGATTTGGGGGTTTCGGTAAAGTCTAAAAATTTGTTTTAGACTTTATAAAAGGGATTTTCATGAAGGGAAATCATAAAAAATAGAGGAATTTAATGGGGAAAAAAGGGGTAAAAAATGAAGGTCAGTTTTGAATGAAGGAGGGGAAAAATGGGATTTTGCAGCAGTCTTTTCTTCATGGAACGACAACGTAATTTCTGAGTTCAAAAGGGGAACAACAATGACGATTATCCAAAGGATAGGATATCATCAAAAGACTTTAAGCACCAAAAATTTTATCAATAGAATTGTTTCTTGAAGGCTGTCCAAAAATAATTTAGCCACCACTTGATATGTTATAATTTTATATGTGGCTAACAGTGGCTCCACTTAGGGATGGTGCCTTCTTGAAGGCATCAAGAATTTCAGACTTGCATTCTCTAGGGGCTGATCAGTGCCTTATCCATTGGGTTGCCTTTCTTCATTTGAAAGGTTTTCTTTTGCTCTGAAAAATATTAGCAGCCATAAAAAATAATGGATCTTCATCAACACAAGCTTTCTACCTACCCAATCCTATTGATCTAACATTTTTTCTTCTTTAGAGTGCACTTGGATTGGCAAACTCTCTTACGAAATTTTATTCTTTTGAAATCAAGAAACTAATCTAACTCTACTTCTTATGTCTCCATGAACTCAGATTAAACAGTTGAGTTCATATGCTTCTCTACCTAATCTACTAATCTGTTAGGATTAAATAGTCTAACAGATTTTTATTCACTAATTTCTAAAACAGAAATTTAAAAGCATACACGTCAGGATTGGACAGTCTAACTTGTTGCTGATCTATGGAATAAAATAACAAGCTGCACATAGACATTATTTTGCAGAAAATTAAATCAAAATGGAAGGCTTAAGATCTGAAATTTTAAGCACTTCCTTCATCTTTTTTCAGCTCTGTTTTTACTTTTTTCTGAGCTGTTCTTTACTTGATTTCTGGTTCAGATTTTGAGCTGATTAGAACCAGTTTCACTCCTGTTTTGACTCAAAAATTGAAACAGATTGGAGTCTTTCTTCTCTTTGAGATCTAAGGTTCGGATTTTGAGCATGTTTGAACCTTTAATTTCTAACCTAATCTAACTATTGATAAGCCAAGATTAAGCTGTTTGGTAAATCGAATTCACTAACCTATCAGCAGTCAATTTAAAACTAATTAGCCATGATTAGGCTGTATGGCTAAATAGAAGTGCATTTCAGTAGTGGAATTTGAGCTTGCACACTTTCGTATTTTTCTTCTCTTTTTGGTATGGGGCTATACCTTTATTGTTTTTACACTCTGCCCTCTTTTCTTTCTTTTTACTGTTTTTGAATTTTTATTTTTGTAACTTTGAATGCAATGTTCAGACTATGATATTTACAATGAAGAAATAAAAATGCTTTGAAACTCATGATTCCTGGTAGAAGTAATGCTTTAGCATCCTGCCATTGATAGGACCTCCATACAGATCTTCTCCATTTAATTCTTTCAAGAAAAATGCATTGTGACCCCTCTCAGCATGAACAATATAGGGACCTTTCCACAAGTTCTAAAACTTGCCATGTTTTCCCTTCTCTTCTCTCCTTGAATCCCATTTAAGAACAACATTTCCAACCTGGAAATTGTTTGCCTTAGTCCTCTTGTCAAATAGTTTCTTTACATTTTCTTGGACTAACTGCGTCCTTTCATAGACTTCTTCTCTGGTCTGCTGTAAATGGATGGTTTGATTGATTCTCCTCTGTATATCATTCTCTTCAACCTGTACTTCTTGAAGGAGTTTCATGACTAGAACTCCTAATGAGGTGGGAAAGACTGCATCCATGCCATAGACTAGTTGATACAGGGACATATTTATTGACTTCTTTGTAGTTAACCTATCAACCCATAAGGCATGAACCAACTTACTGTGCCATGATTTATGATTCTGTTCTAACAGTTTTTTGATGATATTGATGAGGCTCTTGTTGGAAGATTCAGCTAATCCATTTCCTTGGGGATAGTAAGCAGTGGAATGGCCCAAGGTTATGTGGTATTTGTAACAGAAATCAACCATCTTCTTAGATTTAAAAGCAGCAGCATTTTCTGTGATGATTTTTCTAGGAAAACCAAATCTGGATAGGATATTTGTTTCAAGAAACTTGATAATGACAGATTCATTAGCATTTCTGGAGGGTATATCTTCTATCCACTTGGTAAAGAAGTCAGTGGCTGTGAGGATCCACTTATGTTGGGCTGAGGAGGATGGGTGAATTTCCCCAATGAAGTCTAAACCCCATTGTGGAAAAGGTGCCTCAACTCTGATAGGATGTAAGGGTAAGGGAAGAAGTTTTCTTTTGCCATCAAAAATTTTACACTTATGGCAAGACATGACCAACTTCTAAGTGTCCAGGAAAAGGGTAGGCCAATAGTAACCAGATCTAAGAATTGTTTTCGCTGTGGCCTTCTAGTAGAGGTGTCTTCCACATTCTCCGTCATGAAAAGCATGTATGATTTTTCCTGCATCATCTTCAAGTAAACATTTAAGCAAAATTCCAACAACATTTTTCCAATATAATACCCCATCTAAGATGCAAAAACTTAAAGCTTTTTGTTTCAAAAATCTAGCTTTAGTTTTAGATAAAGAAGGAGGGGCATTTAAATATAAAAGCACATAAATAATGTCAGCATACCAAGGAGAATTCAGAAATGTCTCTTCAATGAAAGGGGCAGTGGATTCTTCCAATTCTTCCAACACATCTACCATATTCATGTCTAGTGCTTGGAAGTTAGACTCAGCCATAAGTTTTGCTAATCCTTGTCCTTTAACTAGTTTGGTAGGCAAAATCTCTAAGTCATACTCAAGAATAGTTGCAATCCATTTTCCCCTTTTACCATCAGGGTCTTGACTTAGATTGTCCTTGACAACAGAGAGTGTAAAATATAAACTCTAAAGTCTTTTAAAGCTTTCACTAATGCTAAGGCTTGCTTCTCCATGATTTTATATTTGAGAGGAGCATCTCTTAAGGCCCTACTGAAGAAGGATATTGGTTGTTCTTGCCCCAAGTCATTCTTTTGAAGCAATACTGTAGCTATTGTATTCTCAGATGCAAAAGAAAATATATAAAAGTCTTTAGTAAAACCTGGACTAATCAGGACTGGTGTTTGATTAAGAGCTTGTTTGACCAGTTCGAATGATTGTTTAGCTGGTAAAGTCCATTCTACACCTACATATTTCTTAAGAATGTTTGTAATGTTTTTTAACAGCTCAGCAAGATTGGGGATAAACATCCTCGGAAAATTAATCTTTCCAATGAAAGATTGTAATTCTTTGAGGCTTCTTGGATGGCTGATTTGCAATATGCCATCTATCCTTGTAGGATCTATTTTGATTCCCTCTTATGAAATTATATGGCCAAGAAATTTACCTTATTGGAGACTAAAGAGTGTCTTCTTGGGATTCAATGACAAGCCAAATTTCCTACACTTCTAAAAATTTTTTCTCAAGTGAAACAAATGTTCTTCATTATTTTTTGAGAAAACGGTTATGTCATCAAGGTAAATGATTATGAAATAGCCAATATCTTCAGAGAGGGCTATGCCCATGGCCTTTTGGAAGGTGGCCCCTGCGTTCATCAATCTGAAAGGCATTTTGACATAAATAAAGGTGCCCTAAGGTGTGGTAAAAGCAGTTTTGATTTGATCACTTGGGATCACTAACACCTGGTTGTAACCCGAGAACCCATCTAAGAGGGATATATTTTTTGACCCAAATACCCTTTTAAGTATATTGTCCATTTTGGGTAAGGGGTAGTTTTCCTTTAGAGAGGATCTATTTAAATTTTTGAAGTCAATACAGAGCCTGATTTCCCCTGTTTTCTTTCTAACAGAAACTAAGTTTGATACCCATTCTGAATATCTAATGGGTACTATGATCCCAGCATCATGCATTTTTTCAATTTCTACTTTGACTAAAGGTAGTAAAAAAGGGTTTATTCTCCTTAAATTTTGTTTGAAAGGCTTTTGATTTTCTTTAAGAGGGATTTTGTGCTGAATGATGCTGGTATCATATGATTTCATGTCTTTGTATCCCCAAGCAAAAACATCTTTAAACTCTTTGAACATCTCTATATATTGCAATTTTATGTGAGCTGGGAGAGTGTTGGACAGTTTAATCATCTTGGGTTCTGCTAGAATGCTTATGTTATGCTCTTCTACATTTGTTTCCATAGGCTCCATTCTCAGTTCTTTGGCTACATCGTTAAAATCAAAGAGGTGTTCTAAAGGTGTGAGACCTCTTGGAATTTTATCATTCTTGCATTGTAAAACTTCCAAGTCTTCTTGGTCTGTGTTGTCAATTTTATCTGCTTCAAAGGGATTCTCATAATGATTTACATCAGCAGAATATGTCATTTCAACTTATGGGATTTGTTCAATATACAAACAGTTTTCTTTATGGCTGGTTTCTGGTATTGGTATGTCGAAATCATTTTCTGATTTTAAGAAATCATCTATGTGTTTGTCAGAATCAAACACTTGCCAGTGATCTTCGTTATTAGGCACTGCAAGCCTGTGTTTTACCTTTATGCTAAGCTGTTCATTTATCTCAGGTATCTGGAAGTTACTGGAATTGAAAGAAAGTTCATTTGCTAGATGATTTAGTGCTCTAGGAATGAAAATAAGTTCATACTTTTCAAAGGTTTTCAATAAATCAAGGGCAGTGTTCCAATATTCCCTAAGCCTTGGATTTCTAGTTGAGTATTCTCCTTTGATTTTTCTTATGATAAGTTCAGAATCTCCTAAGATTGATATCCTTTGGGCTTCTAATTGTTTAAGAACTTGTAAGCTTAGAAGAAGTGCTTCATATTCAGCAATATTGTTAGTGCATAGGAAATCTAATTTATATGAAAAACTCTGATTCGTATTTTGAATCCAAACACCTACCCCTGCACTTGTTTTATTATAGGATCCATCAAAATTTATTCTCCAAAGTATATTTGCCTCATTTTCATTTTCTTGTTGATGTTGGTTTTCAATGTTTTGAATTTGATTCGAGGGAATATTTGATTGTTCTGGTGAACTGATTGGGTCTATGTTTTCCTTATCTTCTTGAGTGATTTCATCTTCGTTGTATAAGATAAAGGAATATAAACTTGATTGAATAGAATAGATTGGAGAGTTGTCTGGTTTTTCTATGTTTCTCACCATGTAATTCATGTGATATTCCTTGTATAGTCTTTTGTTTTGGTTAAAAACAGGGATGGTGGCATAAGACATGTCCATTTGAAGGCTTCCCCGAAGTTTGTCTCCCCATGATCTCGATAAGAGCATGCCATACTTAGGGGGAATATCAGCTAAAACTATGTCCATTACTAGACTCTTAGTAGGAATTTGAGCTAAGTTAACACATAAATATTTGATTAAACCCAAACATTCGACTCTGCTTGAGTCCAAGGAATGAAAATCTTTGTATGGTTTAGTAATTTCTAAGCCTAAGATTTCCATTACTACCTTGGGCATTAGATTGTGTGAAGCTCTAGAATCTAACGTGGCATTGTGTAAAATTTTTTCTATAGGGTAAAATGCTTGGGTTTTTGGTTATCGTAATTCCCTCTCAGGGCTTTCAGATGCCCGAGGCAGACAGTAAGATTAGCTGTATAGTTCACAAAGATGGCATATGTATGTTCATATTAACTTAAAACCACTTGATAGAATAAGATAGAATATTACCTCTTTAATGATTTTGGAGTCTCTTGGAGAGCACCAGGCAGCGAAGTAGAGGTTCTCCATCACCAGCTCCAAATCTTGGCCCTGCAATCAATTAAAGCACCCGTGTAATTTCTAACATAACATACTTTTCTTATCAATTAAACCAATATATAATAAACATGTAAACTATGCACATCTAAGCCATTCATCTCATTCTATATAAGTGATTAAATGATAATGACAATATCAACACATATAATGGACAAAATAGATACAGTTCTATTGATTTATAAAAAGGAGGATTACAACTGTCGGTTGTACCAAGCCCTCCTCAACCTTCCAATCTCTCTATCTCTCAAAGTGGTGATGTCTTGATCAACAAGTTCTCAATGAAACTCTTTGACCTTTGACCTTCACACTACAACAATGATCTCTACTTCACAAGTATTCAAAACTTTAGCAATCCTTCGACCTTGAACCAAGAGCCTTCAAATCCATTTTATAGGAGATGGAGAGAGCAATCATTGCCCTTCTCTTTCCACCAGTTCTGAGTAGAAAAAACCATGATGTTTCCTCAACCTCCATTCTTTTTCCTTCTTTGAGAGTTCAATTGTTTATGGCAAGGCCCAATAAGAGATTAGTGCTTTGCCGTTTCCTCTTTTTACTGACTCTCTTGTGAGAAAAACCTGGAGATTCAAATCATTCTCTGCGGGTTTTTCCCATTTCAAACTTAAAACACGGGTAACGTTGCCCTCTAGTTTAAACAGAGCATTTCCCTAGCCACTAATGCAGCCTATTCACTGATCAGCTGCGTTATAACACTCTTGTGTTGTTATAGAGAGGAGTTACCGTGGCAGAAATAGGTTTAATTTAGGTCTTTGTATTCCTTCCATATTTATCTTCTCCTATGAGCTGATGAGGAGGTATTTTGACCTGTAACAGATGCCCCCTAAAGTGTGAGGTCAGAGACAAAGAGGATGGCCAAAATACTTTACAATGTGTGTAGTAGAGATAAAGAGATTCAAAGACTGAGGAAAACCTGAAAAAACAACATATGTCAGAAAATATAGTATCTGCCTTGAGTCGGGCATTCTCATGCTCAGTAGCTTAAACAACATGATTTCTCTAGAATAGAGATATGAAGAATCTGTCCATCGATATTCACAATGTGGGAGTGTCTATCATAACAGGATCAAGTTGAAGAAGCTGTCTCCATAAACAATATCACAACTTGGGGATGTTGGTCGCTTTAATTGTTTTCACAATTCAAGCTCCACATAAATTGTCAACCCGAGGAAGTCTTTTTATTCCAAAGACAATCGCGCACTGGATATGCTCAATTTCAAAAGCAAGAACAATGTTGTAGTAAAAAGCCACACAATTATCAATCATACAAATCTAATTATTCACACTCTGTTTAATCAAAGCTGAAGTCAACTATGTTATAGCAGAAGTAATTCCTATGTTGCAGTTTAGAATCCAAATAAAGGGAAATCAATCTGCAGGAAAGGAAACCAATCAACCATAACAGGAACAGGACCCTATTCCTTGATTGGAGACTTTGGCCCACTGTACGACACTAATCACTCGCCCAGCAAGGATAACTCAGAGACCCCGAGGCCCTATTCCCATGAGCAGAGGTGTCGGCACTTGTCTCCTGTTTCTAATCTGCTTTGCGGGAAAAGAAGGCAAGCAGAGTGGGAAGCGGGACCCTATTCCCTTGCACGAGACCTTCGACGCACCTTCCCGGTATTATACATTCAAACATATAATAGAAATATATTTCTCAACTTCTTAGAGCAGATCTCATGAACACATGCGCGTTAAGGAAGCAGAGACTATTCGATAACTTCTGACTGTGTGCTTGGTTTCTTCAACAACGAATTAAAGTAAAGTGTGAGCTTGACATAAAGAAATTAAACAAACTACGGGGACGAAGGGTGAATCTTGTGAGGAAGGCGGGCCCTTTCCCTCTCACCAAGATTCCCGAAGGATTAAATTGGAAGCGCTCGAAAGAAGATTTTATTCATCGTGAAAAAATGATACATTACGGATGGAGTCTAGCTCTAGTCTCTTAAATACAATGTTCTCCCTGGCTTTCTCAACTTGAACTCCCTCTAATGATGTCTCTGTCTTTTAAGAGGAGACATCTCTTACAATTACATGAGAGAAAATCTACATTTATCCCAATTACCGATTTCTCCTTCCTTAACGGGACTATTGCATTCTTCCATAAAAAGATATTGTTACAACAAATGCAAGCAAAGAATGCTATCTTGAGAATAATCCATGTAACCACGTCTTCATGTTGTTGCCATTGTTCCGGGGAAATACTCTTCGAATGTGTTACGAGTCCAGGAATTTGCGTGCTTCTTGTTTGTTTCGGCGCGTGAAGTCAGTTGTTTTAATGACGGAGTGGTACATTTCAATAACAAAGTTTGACTGTTTCAGCAACGGCCGATTGTTCCGGCACAGCCTATAACTTATCTGCGATCTTTTAGACTTATGTTAGCAACAATCTACTTTGATTAATGATAAAATATAAGAGTAATATGGAATTATATGTAAACATATTAAACATATAATAAAGAAGAGGATTTTATATACCTTGGGATAAAGTAAATGAAAATGATAATGGAATCCTTTTTAAACATGGTTATAAAGGTAATATGGTGTCAAAGTATATAGTAAAAGTGATACATAGTGGAGTCCTAACATCCCCCCCAGCTGAAAATGTTGCATGTCCTCAGGCAACTCCTAGTCTGAGTCAGAGTCTGAGTACTGACTCTGTGCATGCAGGTTGCTCAAGCAGTAGCTGGAGAAGGTGGCATCTGTAGGAGCTCGGAATCCTCTATTGTTCTACAATTGCTGCCATGCTAAAGCTTCATCTCTGCCAGCCAATTGGTAGTGACACTGATATTTCTCTGAAGGCAGCCATAGAATTGGAAAATGAAAATGGTAACCAATCCAGTTTTCTCCACAATGTCGAATGCATCTGATATAATTAGGTACCCTGGAAAGTGCAGCTTGAAGATTGTCAGGGTTAAAAGGGTGATAATCTTGTCTTTCTTTACATGACTGCTGCCAAAACATAGTGTTGGCCTTCAATGCAGCAGTCCCCTTTACTCTAATTTGCTGTTGACACTTCAAAAGTGTTGAAGCCTGTAGTTGTTGCATGTACCTATGCATTCCTGGCTTCTGTAGGAATTGGTGATATTGTGCTATAAACATGGCTGGACTTAAAGGTTCTGGTCTAATCCAAAGGAGCCTATTCTCCTCATTATGACTGCTTGCAATAAACGCAGTCTGCCAAGTGAGCTGATTGGCCAAAAATGAAACAAATGCCCTTATTTGTATATCACCTGCAATTGGAATAAGATTAACTCTTCTATTGTCGGGAATGGCCTCATTATGGAGGTAAAGTTCGCACAGCAAATGCTGATCATTTTCGGGGGCCTCAGCAAAAGTCTCAACAAATTGTTATGAAGTAAGCAATCCATGTGGTCTGCCATCCTTTATTGCTTTTAATTGAAAATAAATTAAACGTTCAGAAAGGAAAAGAGAGTAATTTACAGAGGGTTTGCGGGTAGCCATCAACTTCTGCACTAATGAAAACATCAAGGCCATCTTTTCCTTTGATTCCTTGAGTTCCTTCTTGGAATTCCTGAGTTGTTGCAGCGTCTGTTCCGAACTATCCCAGTTGGCGTACATGTGATTCTGCCATGCTAACTTGTGCTGCTGTAATATTGTATCTTGTTCTTCAGCATATTGTTTCTTCCATTTGTTCATCAGTTCTAATTGATTCCATGGAAAGGTCTGTGTGCTGGCATTAGAAGTACTGGGTTGGGACATTATTTGAGTGGCTGCATTGACTGACTCAGGGTAAGATACCTGTGGTTGTGGTACTGTCTGAGTGGCTGAGCTGACTAGCTCAGGACAGGATCTCTGTGGTTGTGTTTCTGTCTGAGTGGCTGCACTAACTGACGCAGGGCGAGATATCTGAGGTTTAGTTTCTTTTTCTACACTTTTTGGGAGCCCTACTGGTTCTTGTGGAGCAATAGGGAATTCTTCTTTTATTGCAGCTGATGTAGATGCCTCAGATACTTGAATTTTGACTAGTTTGTAGCCTGCCTGCTGGTAAATATTTCCACACTCATGGCACATGTATTCCCTGCATGGCTCCCTATTTTGTGATGATGCTGTGTGTGCCAGCATATAGAGATTCAGTTCTCTATTGAAGGCTTCTCGTGCCATGATTAATTCATTCTTAGAGGCTTCTAACTCAGACTTCAAAAACTGATTTTCTTCCAATAAAGATGCCACAGTATATGAACCCTGTATGTTGGTTGATTCTGCTGGGGTTGTCCGCTGATGCACAGCCGTAGCTGGTTCTTGTGGAGCAGCTACGGCTGGTCTCCCTGTATCATTGTGCTTGGTGTATGATTTTGATACCACAGTGGCTGGTTCTTGTGTTTCAGCCTCTGGGTAAGTGACTGGTTCTTGTGTGGCAGTCACTGTTTGAGCCATAAACAATGTCGTATTATCCCGGGGCACTGGTTCTTGTGTGGTAGTGCCACCGGACGAGACGGGTTGGGGGATTTGAAATGGGGGTGAATATTGGAGTTTTAACATAATAGTGGCGGGGTCAGGGGAAATGGGAGTAACTCCTGTCTCAACAGTCATCTTCATTTTCCTTTTTGGTAGGAAAGCAGAGAAATCACTGTCTTTCCTTTTCTTCACAGGGGAAGATTCTTTTCTGGGGGAAGGGCTTTCGGAAGAAGTAAAAATTTGGAATTTGGCCCTTGTTCGACGTTTTGAGACAGAGACTGCTGGGGTTCTTTTCTTCCTTTTATGAGTAGGTGGGGATGGGGGTGTTAGAGAGTCATCGCTAGGGATAGACATAGTGGGAATGGTTGACTCTCCAAAGTGGGATGAACTTGGGGTTGGGTCAACTGGCTCTGAGGATGGAATTACTGAGGAGTCTGGGATATCATCCAGTTGCCCTTCATAAGGAATCTCAGGAGTTTCTTGGGAGCTTTCAGGTTGTTGGGGGATTTGGGCTTGCTGAGGAATTTCAGCCTGTTGGAGAAGAAGGAGTGGATTATTCAGAGGGAGGTTTTGCTGAGCAAAACCCCTCTGAATTAGAAATTGGCATAAATGATGATGGGTGAGGGATAAAAATGGGAATTTAGCCCGTCTGCAATAATAGGACATGTTTTTGATACAACCAAGAAGATAATAGGGAATATTAACTAATCGACCATTCCTTAAATGATTCATCAAAACGAAGTCGTGTTGGTAGACTACCTGGTAACGCCCTTCGCATGTCAAGTAGTGTTTGATGAATTCTGCTACTGTTGGCCATGGTCGAGGAAGTGAATGCAGACTTACACCGCGGCCTTTAAGTTCAACTGGTTCATCTGGACGAAGAAAATCTTGCTGTGCATTCAAAATAACCTGTTTCCTGTTGAACTAGCGAGTCCCAATAGCCGGCAAACTTGAAACTTGAACTATGTCCTCCTCTGTAACTGAAATGCGGACGCCTTGAACCACTGAGAAATTCCCCTGAAGATTTTGTGCAAACTCTAAAACCTGCTCCTGATCAAATTCTCCTAACCGTTCAAAGTATGTTGTCCATCCTGCTTGTTGGAAAATTTGATAGGCTTCCGGGAACATTTGAAGAAGATTCATCGAACCGGGCTCGTGTCTGATAGCCGACCCTCCCATGGCTGCTAGCTTGAGTTATATGCAGAGGCACAGAAGACAGAAACACAGGCTTTGGTCAAGCTAATTGTTGCAACAGAGGATGCGGAGTCTCAATGACGACGGAAGTGGATATGAAGAATGACAGAGGATTGGTTAATGTGAAATGATTATTCAGTTTTCAAAATTCCCCCCCCTACATATGGTGCAATGATGATTGGGCGTGTGGAGATTGCAACCATTATGAGCAAGATCCTCTCTTTAATATATAATTTAACTGCATTACATTAAAACCACATACCTTACATTTTTACCTTCGGTTTAATAATTCGAAGTGTAGAGTGCTTTAAAATGGCTTAATATACATGGAAGAATCCGTAGATTTCTCTGAAATTTAGAACAGGAGTGTAACAGGATCTGCTCAGTACTTGAATAAGTTTCACCCAAGGGATCTGAAGCGTATAAGTGGAGAAAAAAAACTTGTAAAGCAGCGGAAAGAAATGATGTTTTAATGATGAAAAGATAAATGACAGGTTGCTGAAACTGGTGTTTCAGCAACGGAAAAATGAATGACGCGTTGCTGAAACTGGTGTTTCAGCAACGGAAAAATCAGGAAAATGGGATAAATGTCTTGGGTTTGAAACAAGTGGGGGAAGTGTTTGATAAGGGATAATTCCAGCAGTAAGGGATAGGAAATACTAGCTGAAGGATGATATTTCAGAAATGGTAGAAGTGGGAAAAATGGGAAAAAGGGCAATAATGTAGAAATGGGGTGAAGGGATTTGAATGGGTTGAAATGAAGGGAACAAGCTTCTGTGATTGAAGCTTCAGATCTTCTCATGATGGATCTGTCCTCTTTAATGAGCTTTTCCGGAATCTGCAAAATTGAATTGTAATATGCCAACCCTTGACAGGGATTATTAGTCTTAAATCTAATCTAATCTAATACTAAAACAGTGCAGAAAATTAAATGCTGTGAGGAGCAGAAGACTCCCCTATAAAAAGATAATGAATATCAGTCATGCAAGCAGTCTTGAAATCCTCTTTAGAAACAGGGCGCTGGTATAGACGGAGCCTATGACCATTGACTAGTAGAGGTGTTTTAGAATCATCAATTGTTAAAATTCTTACCGTTCCATTAGGGAAAACAGCATCTACCTCATATGGTCCAAGCCAGCGTGTACGTAGCTTACCCTTAAAATTTTCAAACCGAGAGTCATACAACAAGGCCCAATTACCTTTTTGGAACTGCTTGTGTTTGATAATTTTGTCATGCCACTTCATTCTCTGTTGTTGAATCATGGTTGTTTGGTGAATGGCATCTAATCTCTTTTCATCCAACTCAAGAAGCTGCTGCAACCTAGCTGTCTGCACATCAGTCAAATTAAGATTAACAGCTAAAGTAGTTCTTAGAGTTTTGAATTCAAATTCCACAGGAAAAACAACATTTTTACCATAGACCAATTCATAGGGAGAAAAACCTGTAGTGTTTCTCCAAGTAGTTCTGTAAGCCCATAATGCTTCAGGCAGCCTTTGAGACCAATCCTTCCGGTTGTCCTTCACTGTTTTAGTTATAATGGCTTCTAATACTTTGTTTGTGCTTTCCACCTGCCCATTGGCCCGGGGGTGGTATGGTGTGGTCATTCTATGTTGAATATGATATTTCTGAAGGGTAGACTTAAAACCATGAGAATTGAATGGAGGTCCTCCATCTGTAACTAGCTCTCTAGGAATTCCAAATCTAGTAAAGATTTCTTCAAATAAGAAAGCTAGGACAGCCTCTTCATTGGCTCTAATAAGTGCTTTAGACTCCACCCATTTAGTCATATAGTCTGTACAGACTAATATATAAGTTCTTTGATTGGATGGAGGGTTAATGGGTCCTATGAAATCCAAGGCCCATCTTTCAAATGGTTCAGAAACTACCTGGGGGTTTAATGGCATTTGGTCTCTATGATTTGGTTGACCCATTCTCTGGCAGCTGTCACAAGCCCTTACATATTTCTTTGCATCCTTAAATAATGAGGGCCAATAGTAACCCATCCTCAAAATTTTGTGTGATTTTCTTTTATCAGCGAAATGCCCTCCACAAGGGTCATCATGGCAAGCTTTCAGTATGTCATACACTTCATCTTCCCTAATGCATCTTCGAATTTCCTGATCAAGCCCTGTGTAGAAAAGACACCCACTTATCCAGCTATACCTGGCACTTTGTTGAACAATTCTTCTCTTTTCTCTATATGACAGGTGTGATGGTAATTTTCCTGCAACCAAATAATTGGCAATATCTGCATACCATGGAGAGTGAGCAGAAACTGCAAACAAATACTCATCGGGAAAAGAATCATCTACTGGAATATTATTATCAGTTTTTAACCGTGAAAGGAAATCAGCCACCACATTTTCTTTACCAGGCCGATCTACAATTGTGATATCAAATTCCTGCAGTAATAATAGCCATCTGGTAACTCTAGCATTTGTAATAGATTTTTTCATTAAATACTTGATAGTTGAGTGATCAGTGTGCACAAAAGTAGAATAACCAGTGATATAATGTCGAAATTTATTAATGGCATAAATTACTGCAAGAAATTCCTTTTCGGTAACTGTGTAATTAAGCTCAGCAGGGGTCATATTCTTACTAATAAAGTAGATAGCATGAGGAAAATGATTTTCCTCTTGTCCCAAGACGGCTCCAATTGCAGTGCCTGAAGCATCAGAATATATGATAAGGGAGGGCCCAATCAGGCCCCCTCAAAATAGGAGCAGTAGACAACTGATGCTTGAGTTCCTCAAAAGCTTTCTGACAAGAATTAGTCCACTTAAATTCAACATTTTTCATAAGCAACACAAATAATGGAGAAGCTATCTTAGAAAAATCTTTAATAAATCTTCTGTAGTATCCAACATGTCCTAGAAAACTTCTCACATCAGTTTGTGTTTTAGGAACAGAAAGATTCTGAATGACCAATATTTTAGATGGATCTACCTCAATACCTTGAGATGAAATAAAATGTCCAAGCACTACTCCTTCACTCATCATCATATGGCATTTTTCAGTACTTAGGGAGAGGTGAGCTTGTATACATCGTTTAAGTACTTTCTCAAGGTTTTTTAATGCATCTTCAAACGACACACCATAAGGAGTAAAATCATCCATAAATATTTCCAGAGAATCATTCAGCATATCAGAAAATATTCCTATAACAGCTCTTTGAAAAGTTGCTGGTGCATTACATAGCCCAAATGGAAGAACTCTATAAGCAAAAGTTCCCCAAGGGCTAGTGAAAGTAGTCTTGTCTTGGTCTTGGGGTGCAATTCTAATCTGATTATACCCACTAAATCCATCTAGAAAAGAAAAGAATTTCTTCCCTGCCAGACTATCCAACACCTGATCAATGAAAGGTAAAGGAAAGTGATCCTTTTGAGTAGCTTTGTTCAAGGCTATGTAGTCAACACATACTCTCCATTTCCCGTTTTTCTTAGGGACAATTACCAATGGGGAAACCCATTCACTGTCAGATATAGGGTATATAAATCCTGCATTAAGCAATTTCTGAAGTTCTTCTTTAACAATTTCTCGTAAATTAGGATTCATTCGTCTTTGGGGTTGACAAGCAGGCCGGCATCCCTCTTTAATGTAAATTCGATGAGTACATAATTCAGAAGAAATACCTTTCATATCCGTGTAATCCCATGCAAATGCTTCCTTATATTCATGCAATAACTTCATTAACTGTTGTGTTTCATCAACTGTTAGATCAGGATTTATGTTTAATGTCTTTCCAGGTTCAATTTCAACTGTTATGCTTTTAGATGAGATGGTGGTTAATGTCTGAGATAAGTCTTCAGATTCAATCTTTTCTTGGGTATCTGTTTCAAAAATTGCAGTCAATTGATTGTGTGTTTCAACAATTACAGAAGAAGGTTCACAAATAAAATTATTAATTACCTCATCCTCTGTATTGTCTTTAAGAGTTAAAGCTTGTCCAATAGTTAGAATAGGCTGAACAACATTATCATCATAATCCATCCACATAGAATCTTCATTATTAATTATTGGTGTAGCATGAGGATAAAGAGTAAGATGTTTTGTTTCATAACCATTAGAAATTGTCATTGAACCAGATCTGCAACTGATAAAAGCATCAGCTGTGGCCAGCCATGGCCTTCCTAGAATTAAGGGATGTCCCCCCAGCTTTGTTTTAGTCTGCAATACAACAAAATCAGCTGGGTATTTCCAGGATTCAACTGAAATAAGTAGATCTTCAACAACTCCTTCAGGTTTAATTGTAGAACGATTAGCCAACTCTAAAATGGTGGGTGTATCTCTAATTGTGTTATTCAGCTGTAACAATTGTGAAGTTTCAAGAGTCATTATGTTAATTGCAGCACCTAAATCTACCAGAACTTGGGGAATCATTGTTTTACCAATCTGAACTGTCACCGTAGGATGGCCGGGATCACCATATTTCACAGGAGGGGCTTTTCCGGACATTAATGCAGACAAGTCACCCATCACATGTACTGTAAGGGGATCGTTAGTTTTCCTACCAGGTTTCTTAACACAAATATCCCTTATTGTTCTGGCATAAATTGGTACATCTCTTAATGCTTGTAACAGTGGAATTTTAACATACAAATTTTGCAATTCCCCTAAAAGATTAAAAGCAGGTGTTTCAGGCGTTCTAGTTAAAACCAAACGCTCGGGGAATGGTGGTTCTGTTATTTCAACACTCTTGTTAGAAGGTGGTTGTGCTTTCTTATGTTTCTCAGTTTCGTCTTTATCAGAATCAGAAGAAGTTATGTCATCAATAATAGGCTCTACTATTTTCCCGGATCTTAAATGAATATCATTACATTGCATAGTAGGAAATATAGACTGATTCTGAATATCAATGACTTGCAAAACTTTATTATTGGGGTTAGGATTTGGTTGCACAGGTAGCTGGGGTCTCATTTGGTTATTTGGCGGAGCATTTGATGGCAAAGGAAGTGGTTGTTGGAATTGAGGCAATTGATTTGGATACGGGAGTTGTTGGCTTCTCCAATTTGAATTCCAAGGGTTAAAAGAAGATGGCTGCTGTGGAGGCCAAGGAGTCCACATTGAAGGATCAACAAAGGGAGGGTTTGATTGCTGCATGGGTGGGAAATTCATTTGATTAAAGGGTGGGTATTGCATTTGATTGAAGGGAGGGTAATTTGTTTGACCGAAAGAAGAATAATTGTTCCAATGATTAAATGGCATACTAGAGTTCATACCTTGTCCTTTTGGTTGCCATTGTCTTCTTTGAGTTAGCAGGTAGACTGCTTCCGCTTCTTCTTCCGTTGGATGCAATGATGCCTTTATTCCTGGTAGAGATGGACATTGTTTTGTTTCATGATCTTTCTCACAAAGGGTGCAAATTGGTATTTTATCCATTGGGCATTCCCTTAGTGGATGTTTGTCTCTGCACTTTGGGCAAAAGACAGCCAGAGTTGCTTCTGCTTCAGCCTGCTTCTTCTTAACCTGCAAAGTGTCAATTTGTGAAGCAAAAGAACTTAACATCTCAGTTTTAAATTCTTCAAGTAAATTACCTATTTCAGCTCTTGTTACTCCTCCACTGGCTGATTTCTGCACTCTTGAATAGGTGGAATCTCTATTACTTACTCTGTTCCTTGCAGCTCCCCTTGAACACCTCTTAGAAAGTTCAACCATCTCATCATATGATTCCTTAGATATATCTCCTTTGCCAAGCATGTTTAACATATCTAAACAATCATCCCTTAAACCTCTAAGTAATATTGTTTTGCGAATTTCCTTACTTATATTCGGATGATCAGATCTCTGTATATTGTACTGCAGCCTTTCTACATAGTCCTCTAGATTCTCGTTCGGCTTTTGTGCCATATTGAATAGTTCATCCTTCTTTTCTCTCGTCCGGCAGTAGTCTTGATATTTAAGCATAAATTTCTGTTTCATCTGCTCCCATGTTGTAATTACCTGACTTCCAAGGCTCATGAACCATCTTAAAGCATTTCCTTTTAAGGTGTCTGGAAACAGTTTCAACTTTTGAGCATTAGTAACATAATCATAACTTCTGCATAATATATCAAATTCAAAAAGAAATTCATCCGGATCTTCAGAGGATAAACCATGGAAGTTAGGTAAAGCAGACAATGGAATGTTTTTCATAGGAGTTGTTCCTGCAGGGAGATCACTGATAGGAAACCCCAAGGTAGAGAGGGAATTTTCATCCCTTCCTTCTCCTTCAGGCTCTACATGTCCTCCACCAAAGAAATCATCATTGTTTCCTTCCATTGTCGGTTCTCCTACTGCGCTTGCTCGATCGTCAAGATCTTCTACTGGCTCTTCAATGGTTTTCAATGTGCTCTGCTGATTTACTAACACTTTCTTCTGACTCTCCAGCACTGACTGCTGGTTCTTCAATCACTGGCTCTTCTATATTTTCAGGACCCACAACTTCCTCTGTTTTGTAATCTGATTGAGGGGAGTGCTAAAGTTTTGGTCTTCGAGAACTTAATCTCTGTGATGATTCAACCTTTGATACAATCTCGTCAATAAAAGTCTTTCTTCCTCCCCTTCCTTTGCCTTTGCCACCTGTGGGGTTAGTTTTCTTCTGGTTTCCACGTCCTCTCATACAATCTGCACATTTAAAAAGAAAAGATTAATGATTTTGAAATCTATAATTTCCTTCCCCGGCAACGACGCCAAAATGTTGGTCACTTTAATTGTTTTCACAATTCAAGCTCCACATAAATTGTCAACCCGAGGAAGTCTTTTTATTCCAAAGACAATCACGCACTGGATATGCTCAATTTCAAAAGCAAGAACAATGTTGTAGTAAAATCCACACAACTATCAATCATACAAATCTAATTATTCACACTCTGTTCAATCAAAGCTGAAGTCAATTATGCTATAGCAGAAGTAATTCCTATGTTGCAGTTTAGAATTCAAATAGAGGGAAAATCAATCTGCAAGAAAGGAAACCAATCAACCATAACATGAACAGGACCCTATTCCTTGATTAGGAACTTCAGCACCTGCTGCCTGACACTAATCACTCTGTAGCAAGGATAACTCAAGAGACCAAGACCCTATTCCCATGAACAGGAACCTTCAGCACTTGTCTCCTGTTTCTAATCACACTGCAGGAAAAGAAAGGCAATGAGTGGGAGCAGGACCCTATTCCCTTGCACAGGAACCTTCAGAACCTGCTTCCTAGTATTATAAATTCAAACATATAACAGAAATAGATTTCTCAACTTCTTAAGAATGAATGTACTGAACACATGTAGCGTTAAGGAAACAGACTATTCGATAACTACAGAACTGTGTAACTGGTGTCTTCAGCAACAGAATTAAAGTAAAGTGCGAACAGCATAAAGAAATTAAACAAACTACAGGGACAGAAGGGTGAATCTTGTGAGGAAGGCGGGCCCTTTCCCTCTCACAAGATTCCCCAGGGAAAGGATTAAATTGGAGCGCTCAAAAGAAGATTTTAATCATCTGTCAAAAGAAATGATACATTACAGATGGAGTCTAGCTCCAGTCTCTTAAATACAATGTTCTCCTGTAGCTTTCAAACTTGAACTCCCTCTAATGATGATGTCTCCTCTTTTTAAAGAGGAGACATCTCTTACAATTACATGAGAGCAAATCTACGTTTATCCCAATTCTGTTCTCCTTCCTTAAAACAGGACTATTCTGTTCTTCCATAAAAAGATATTGTTACAACAAATGCAACAAGAATGCTATCTTCAGAATAATCCATGTAACCACGTCTTCATGCTGTTGCCATTGTTCCACGAAATACTCTTCCAGAATCGCAAATTACGAGTGACGGAATTTGCGTGCTTGCTGGCTGTTTCAGCAACGAAGTCAACTGTTTCAGCAACGGAGTCAGCTGTTTCAGCAACGAAGTTTGACTGTTTCAGCAACGGCCGATTTTTCCAGCACAACATATAACTTATCTGCGATCTTTTAGACTTATGTTAGCAACAATCCACTTTGATTAATGATAAAATATAAGAGTATTATGGAATTATATGTAAACAGATTAAACATATAATAAAGAAGAGGATTTTATATACCTTGGGATAAAGTAAATGAAAATGATAATGGAATCATGGTTATAAAGATAAGATGGTGTCAAAGTATATAGTAAAAATGCTACATAGTGGAGTCCTAATAGGGGAAAGGGACACAACTTTAATGATGTAACCTTTGCCCCAGGGTCTTGACCGCCGATTCACTTAAACTGCATATTCCTCAACATGTGAATGAAGGAGTTGTCATTGAACATGTGAGAAATCTTCTGATTACCAGTCGATAATGAAAACTGTTAACAGACGAGAAGGTGGCCACCGATAATGATGATGGTCCCTAAGATGCACAGTAAAATCTAGCGAGTTTGAATAAAATGAGTTGAAGTCGAACACTCATAGAATCATTCGACCAAGAGCCAATGATGAAGACTCTTGATCAAACACAAGACTAACTGCCATTGATGTATGCAAGTATCCGGGTATTGATGGGTTTCTGGATCAAATTCCTACATAAGATGCTGAAGTCGATAGGAAGAGATCTGTTGAAAGGTAGGCACTGAGGCATCCTAAATCAGTCAACATGAAATGGAAACCAACTGATTTTTTTTATGATTGAGATAATGAAGAGTAAATGGGGATGTTAGACGACAAATAATTTCTGGCATAATGAGCGGTTTGGTTGATAACAAGAGTAGAGATAGCGAGATCTACTTGAACAATAAAAGGCACTGTAACAGGGTACTAGGCAGTTGAGGCTTAATGAACACCAAAGAGTGGGTTAGGATTTTACCTGTGTAGGGACACTGGGAGATGAAGGCTAATACTCATAGATGGTAGGGTTCGACTAACTGCGAAAGAATTTTCTGGGAAGTGCCATGTTCAAGAATTTTGCTTCCAAATCGACCTTTCTGAAATGTAACAGAGGTAGTATCCATTTTGTCCAAATTTTTCCCCGTCTGATTAAGTTTAATGAGTCCAGATGAGTAAAATCGGTGAATTTTTCATATTTAGAGAGTTTGAAAAATATCATAAAAGACAACCCCATGCCCCATCTAATTATGTTTAATGAGTCTAGATGAGTAAACTCGGTGAATTTTTCATATTTAGAGAGTCTGAAAAATATTATAAAAGACAACTCCATTGGGGTACCTTTGTCATGTCTTGATAACCAGGCACAACAAAGTGAGAATAGTAAGCCCGAAAAAGTTCATTTTCCATGAGTTAGTCCATCGAAGCCGGAAAAGTGAGAAATCTATGTTCGATGGACGTCTACCTCATTTTGTTATGAGTATGAGGAGATGGAGTAAACTCAGTACTGTTTGTGAAATTTTAACGAGTCCAACAAAGAAAAACTCGGTGCCCTCCGTGAAATTTTAATGAGTCACGCGGAGAAAACTCGATTACCTCTGTGAAATTTTAACGAGTCACGCAGAGAAAACTCGATTACCTCCGTGAAATTTTAACGAGTCACGCGGAGAAAACTCGATTACCTTTTTCAGTTTAAAGAGCTACGATAAAGAGGAAAATAATTGCTACTTACTCTTTGTCGTGGTAGTTTAGCAAGCCCGACAAAGTCAACTCAGGGTTTTTTCAGTTTTATGAGCGAGAAAAAGGTCCCTAAAAAGAAAGCTCAGTGCTTCTTCATATAAATTTTAACGAGTTTGAAGAAGAGGACTCTAGGTTTTTCGGATTAACGAGCAAGAAAAAGACAAAAAAAAAATAACGCTCGATATCAACTTCGTATAAGTTTAACGAGTCTGAAGAAGGGAACTCGAGGTTTTTCGGATTAACGAGCAAGAAACATACCGTAAAAAGAATGCTCGAATAAACATGAGTATGTCTGCATATGAATCTTGATCACTCATTAGAACATCAGTACCAAATCTCAATAGTTGCGACAGATGCATAGCAAGAATTCACGACTTTTTCCGACTAGCTTAAGAGCCCCAGAATTGGCTATAAGAAGGTCGGAAGACCTTCATTTTCACTGTTTTGAGTGTTGTGAAGGAGCTCTAGGGTGAAAAGGGGTGAAATATTTAGCTGACGATTATGGTCAATTCAGGCAATGGTTTTCCTTCCCACGAGATCCAGGTAAGAGCTAGAACCTCCTGCTATCATTTAATTGTCTTTTTGTTATTTTTTGCTAGTTCAAAATGAGAAAATTGTGAGGCCCTAAAAAATGCTTGCACCTAACGTGGGCCAGTAGTGCTACAGTCACGTTAAACGTATAATGCGTGAAGGGATGCTGCGTTAGCGCATTGTGCTTTACACTAGGGCCAGCGTTAGGCGCCCCGTGTTTTTTAGTAACTTGATTTTCACTGTTTTGAAGTGGTCCAGGCAAGTTTTGATCAGTTGAAAATGTTGAATTTGCAGGTATTCAGCTGTTAATCATGAGTATCTGGTGAGAGAGAGAACATGAATGTGAAGAATGAGAGATGGTGACAGATGCTGCAAGCTTGATGGCTCTCCGTAGATGCAAATTTCTAAAATATGCCCGCTTAGAACTAATGAGGGGTTAAGAGGACCTCCTGAGGTGGGTAATCCAGCAATGGGATGAATGGCACCCTATATTTTGGATTGGGGATAATGAGCTCTCAATCGAAAAGGATGATGTGTAATTTTTGACCAGCCTATCATGTCGTGGGCTGAGGCCCAACTTTACAGGGTCTAGAGATAACCCACGTTCCACTGCTGATCTGATTCGTGCGCATTGCATACGTGACACTCAGGTTGTGAGCAACCGGGTACCGATCACACGGGTGGCTTTGAGACCATTGAGGTCTATATTATGGATGATAGTTCGCTTGGCAGGTGCCAAGAGTTAGCATGTGGCCACCAAGGCCCAGATACTCCTAGCCTTGGACTGTATACAGCCTCAGCTTTTTGACTGGTGTGACGGAGTTGTCCGTCGGGTCCAAGCAGAGCTTACCGCATGTAAGACCCATACCCAGAGAGAGTTTGGGTACAATACACTTATTGAATCTTTCTTACTGGAGCGGGTACCATTGATTAGGCCTAGGATCGTTACAGCGCCTTTGGGCCCACGCGAGTCAAGGCAGGTTCGGTGGGCAGATTTGCTTCCGTGGACTGGAGAGGGTCCCGTCCGCCACTGTTTTGATGATGGATTTTTTGGTTGGCTAAACTCCCAGGTTATTATGATTGAGGATTATCCCTATGTAGGGATGAACTTCACAGGAGATTTGGAGTTAGCACTGCCCTCTGGTACCCAGTGGGGACTCGATGGTAAGAAGGAAATGATCAGTGTATTTTCAAAGAAGTACTTTGTTTTTTTGTCTTTTGAATGTTTATGCAATTTTTTTTTTTTTTTTGTTGAAAAAGGGTGAAAATTATGTTTTGACATGAAGTGTTTGTTTTCTTGACACAGATCTGGCACCTGTCCGGCCAGTGGGGGCCCCTCGCTATGCACGGCAAGGACTGCAGCTACCCGGGGCTGGCTCACGAGCAGAGGATGCAGAAGCCACCAAGGGTGATGATGCCCAAGTTTTAAATGAACTCTCTAGAAACCTGGAGGGTTTGAGTATGGGCATACCATCCCTTCCTATGTGGGAGGTTCCAGTTCATTTGCAGCGGCATACCATAGTTGTGCCGAAGAGATACCTGGTGCCTCTGAGGAGGATAGCTAGAGCAGTTGTATGCTACCATGATCATTAGGCCTAGCTGGAGGAGCGGATGTATTAGTGTCAGAGTGTGGCTTAGTATAGCCAAATTTTTGTAAAACACCCAAGTTTTGGAAGATTTTTTGATGTAACTATTGTACTGGACACGACATATATATATATATATATATATATATATATATATATACATACTTTTTGGTGATTTTGTGTTTTTTAAATTTTTTATGTATTTTCAATGGGATAAAAATATATATACTCATGAGTAAATCTTTTATAGTAAATGTGACAAATGCCAATCTAACACATAGTTTTCCAAAGAATCGGTTAATGCATTAAATTCTCTAGGAACGTGCTCAAATGTAATTGTTTGAAATTGACGTTCTAAAAGTCACACCCTTAAAAAATAATGTAACAAGACTGGATGACGGACATGGTAATGATTGTTTAACTACATAATGACGAGTTGGGAATCTAACCTAAACACTAAATTGGAGATGTCATGAGATGCCACTTCTGTGAGGAGTTGGATTACTGACATGTACTCGGCAACATTATTGGTGGTGCTACCCAGGAAGATTCCCCCAGAACCAAGAAGGTCTGACTCAGGAGTGTAGAGAACCCAAGCAGCTGAAGCAATGTGTCTAGTGTGATGAATAACACCGTTCACATATCTGACATATGATAAGGAGGGTGACGGAATCTACGTGAAAGAAAAATATTACATGAGAAAAAAAACCTTGAAAACCAAAAAAATATCCAGAGACATCAAAACAATAGGAAAAACTTATATACATAAAATTACAAAGTATATGCCTAGTGCAAAACTAGGAAAAATACTGCTTTAGATAGAGCCCATTGCGGGGCTCCGTCAGTGGAATTCCATTACAGTCCTAAAGTTCATAAGCCCCTTTTGAGAGGACTTTAGTAATGATGTAAGGACCAAGCCATAATGGTTGGAGTGTTCTTTCCCCCAAGAGGTCATGTTTCTGATCATAAAGTAGAACAAGATCTCCCTCTTGGAAAGAACGAGGCTTGACAGATTTTTCGTATTGAGCTTTGAATCGGCGCTGCTGAGCTTCAAGTGCTAGTGTATCATCTCGACGAGTTTCGTCCAAATGATTGAGTGAGAGCAAGTGCTCTTCTGTGGCGGTGGTGCCAGGCAGGAGTTCAACGACGAGTTTGAGTGATGTAATTTCGCACTTGATTGGAAGTATTGCCTCTAGGCCGAATGCAAGTTGGAATGGCGTGAAACTTGTGGCAGTTTTTACTGACATTTGGTATGCCCATAACGTGGAATACAACTTCCGATGCCATGTGGTTTTATGATTTCCGACCAATCGATGAATCATGGTTTTGAGGATGCCATTTACGGGTTCAACTTGACCATTAGCTTGAGGATAATAAGACGAATATTGATCTTGACGAAAACCTAACATGGATGTTAATTCAGTCATCATATGATTCTGAAAGTGGGATCCATGATCTGTGACAATCGATAGGGGTACACCGAACTGACAGTTTACCTGATTGAACAGGAAGAGAGCGGCGGTTTTGCCATCGGCCTTAAAAGTGGGAATGGCTTCTGCCTATTTTGTAAAATAGTCGACCGCAACCATGATGTAGTTGTGTCCATTTTCTGAAGTGGGATTGCAGGTGACGAAGTCAATTCCCCATTTAGCGAAATGACCAATGGAGATAACCAGATGAAGGCAGGCAGGATGAGCGCACATTTTCTTTGTGAAAATTTGACATGGATGGCACTTCTAGACCGCTGCACTGTAATCTTTAAACAAAGTGGGCCAATAGTAACCTATGCGCAAGATTTTTTGGGCAGTAGCTATGCTCGAAAGATGACCACTGCATGCCCCTACGTGGCAGTCATTCAAAACGTGTTCCGCCTCATCGAAAGTGAGACAAATTCGGAGAATAGTATCAACACCACGACGATATAGTGTATCGTTTAGCACGAGGTAGTGCTTTGCCTGGTGGCAGATACGGCGACGATCGTTAGATGTGCGAGTTGGGCGGAAGCGTTGGGTTTGTAGGTAGACCAAAATGTCTCCATACCATGGGTCTGAAGAATCAACCAAGTATACAGCTTCATCAGGAAATGGATCATGAGATACTTCTCCTGGGTCGATTCTGGGAAGGTCTGATAATAATTCAGCGAAGATGAGGGATTTATTTGCTTTGGCAGCTGTGAAGACCAAATCAAATTTTTGGAGGATTATGATCCATTTGGAATATTTTCCTCCAATAATTTTTCTAGACAGGATATGTCGCATGGGGTTCTCCAAAGCAATAACCGTAGTCTAACGTAGCAATATATAATGTCGGAGTCGGGTGACGGCGAAAACTATTGCCAGAGAAAGTTTCTCCACATGTGAATACCGTAATTCTGATCCAATTAGACCTTTGGACAAATAGTATATCACATGTTCACTGTCGTCGCTGTGAACTTGAACCAGAACCATTCCAAATGAGGATGGTGAGGCTGCCAGGTAGAGGAGAAAGTTGCGTGAGTAGTCGGGGGCACTAAGGAGTGGGGCTGAAACAAGTGCATGTTTTAAAGCGTTAAATGACCATTGAGCTTGGTCATCCCACAAGTATAGTGTTCCTTTCTTCAATAATTGCATAAATCCTTTCATCATCTTGGCATAGTTAACGATGAATCGACGTAAAAAATTTGCCTTCCCTTGCAAATGTTGGAGTTGAAGGATTGATTGTGGTGCCGGAAATTCAACAATCGCCTTAACCTTATCGAGATCAACCCTAATCCCGTGCTTGGAGACAATGAAACCTAACAAAAATTCAGACTCAACCATAAATACGCACTTATGAGGATTCAGACGTATATTGTAGAATCTACACCTAGCAAAAATTTCTTTCAGATGAGCGAGGTGATCAGGTCGTTTCTTGGAATGGGCCAGAAGGTCATCCAAGTAAGCCTGTAAAATATGTCGAATGTCATGAAAAGCATAGTCCATAGCCTGCTGAAAAGTTTCTCCAACATTCTTCAGACTGAATGGGAGTTTACGGTACGCAAATGTGCCTCAAGGACAGATGAAGGCAGTTTTATGCTGGTCGTATTTTTTAATTGCAATCTGGTTATAGCCTGAGAATCCATCCATGAAGGAAAAAGATTCGCATCTGACACAATCATTGAGAATCTGATCTATGAACGGTGTAGGATAATTGTCTTTGGGACAAGCGACGTTCAGATCATGATAGTCAACACAAACTCGAATGGTGCCTTGTTTTTTATCGATGGGAACCGGATTGGAAACCCATTATGTCAAAGGAAAGGATAGATGAAACTAGCATTTAAAAGTTTTTCTACCTCAATTTTGATGGCGGCTGCTTTGCGTGGGTGGACAGGTCTGAGTCGCTACCGAATTGGTTTGGCATTGTCATAAATCTTGATTTCATGCTCGATTATAGATGGATCTATGCCGGGCATTTCATCATAAGACCAAGCAAACACATCGCGGAATTCCTTGAAAAGGGATGTGAAGCATGCAATTTCCTCAGGATTGCAATCGGCTCCAATCTGAATATTTTCCATGATACTCGTTTTGACCAAGATATCAATGAGCATTATATTAGAAATATTACCCATGTTCCCTTCTAAAACGATAGTTTGAACAACCGTGTAAGCGGAGGGAACCATCTCAGGTGGGTCAAAGGATGGGATTTCAGTTTTTATCACGTCCAAGTCGATCATCGAAGTGCAATGGTGAAACTATCCCCAAGGTCGTTCTTCTAGAGACATGATCTCTCGAATAGATTCGTCTGTAGGCAAGACTTCATTGAGGAGATCGTTAGAGAGAACTGTGATGGGTGGGAGGTTTGTACCTTTGGTCGAAACCATAGCAGTGGAGGGTTCAGATGTGATTTGGATGGCTTGGTAAGCCAACTCGGCCTGTGAGAGCGGCATCTGATCTCTGTAGGAATCAATTTCTGAAGGTGCCGAGATGATCCATGTGTCGATAGAGCCATCCAAAGTGGTGGATATCATTGCAACCGTGTTCGGGATTTGTGGCGGCAGGAGAGGAAAAAAACCCAGTAGGGAAGATGTCTTCAGAAGATCGGTACCGATGCTGACGTAAGAGTCAGGGAAGCCTCCAATTATGGGTACAGTGCTACTTGGTAACGTGGTATAATCAGGGGTGCAGAAGGATAACTAATCGACTGTGACTATTTTACCATCCAATGGAAATAGGATGATTCGAAAGACTGAAGAAACAATGGTGGTCATGGCATAAGACCAACTGCGACCAAGCAATAGATTATAGTCGAGATGACGCTCTATGACTTCAACGTCCACAGTTATCTTTTTCCCACTTAGAGTGATGGGAAACCTAGAAAGGTATCCTTTTGGGAGGAACGTGTGGCGATCAAAAGCTTTGAGGGAATTCGACGATGGTGTTAAGGTAGGAGAACCTAAATTGAGCCAGCAAGCTTGTGACATAACGCAGGTCGAAGCACCTTCGTCTATGACAGTGTGATGGATTGGTCTCCCTTTCAACACAACCTGCACCTGGAATGCGAGTTGGTGTGAGAGACGAGGTTTATATTTTTCCATATCAAAGATAGCTAGCATGGAATCCTGGGGTTCTATTCCACCAATGGCCGAAAGCAAGGCTTTCCTTTGTGCTAGACAGGTTTGTAATACTTCGAGAGCAGACATAGATGAGGGTGCCTGGGCCAAATCTTCTACAATGTTGTAGTTTTGGGCTGCACGTGTAGAGGTGTTATGAGTCATGCGTCGAAGTGTCCCTTTTGGGGAATGAATCACGGGGTCCCCAGCAGGCCGTTTGATATGCAAATTGTTGGGCGGCAGTGGATTTGAACTAGTACCAAGTTCTTGAGCATCTATGGTAGGATTTCCATAACGCTTGGCTCATATTTGAAGTTCAACACTCTCAATGCCGTAAATGGTGGATGGTCCTTCACCGGAAGGATGTGAACCACCATTGCCCCGTTGATGGGGTTGTGGTGGATTGTCAACCATGTGTTGATGTTGCTACTGTTGATTAGTGAAAGGATTTTGAAGAACGACAGGTGTTTGCCCAGAATCCTTGTTTGAAATAAAATCGGTGCATTCCTGTAGCCGAGGACATTTGTATGTCAAGTGGTCCTCCGCACAGATCTTGCAAGGAAATTTTATGGGTTTATTCTTCCCTTTGTCATTTTTGGCAGCGTTTTTTTGATTAGGGTTATTCTGATTGTCCGACTGCTCTTTCGAAGAAGATGTCTTTTTCTTGTTCTTATTTTTCCCACTAGGTTTTTGTGAAGTTTGCATAGAATTTACCTCAATGGTAGGAAGAGTAGTCGTTTGGTGAGGGGCGGTGGTAGCCAAAGATGGCTGGGAGGCTTGCCCCCCAGATTGTTTTGTGGCTACACCAGAGATAGTGCCAACGAGACCGTGAGCATGAGCTCCAGTTTTCTGAGTAGCCAGAGGATTTGGGTTACCAGGGGCATTGGGGAGAAAATCATATAGCGTGCCAGATTGTGAATAGATTATATCCAAATGTTGGGCATGATGAATGCATTGATCTTCTGTAACCGCACCGGAAAGGCCAATGCCTTTAGAGATGTGGGGTAAGAGAGACTTACAAAACCAATTAGCTAAGAGATGATCCAGGATTGGCGCTTCGACTAGCCTCCTCCTACGTCTCCATTCATTAATGTGATCGGAGATGTAGGTGGCAGTGTCTTGGTGCACCGAGTTTAACAATTCCATTCCGGTTTCAAATTTGATTGGTAGTTGGAAGTTCTTTAGAAACTCCGTCGCTAAAGCGCCAAAAGTGTTGACGATGGCGCGTGGAAATTCAATATACCACTTGGTAGCATTGCTTGTAAGGGTGCGGGGAAACAGTCGAAGCTGGACACTATCATCCACCATGGAATTGGATATAGACCATAGATGAAAGGTAGTGATGTGTGCGGCTAGGTCGTCCCCTTGTTTCTCGTCGAACTTTGGGATGTCAGAAGGAATCTTGTGCGGTACTGGAGGCCAGAGCGGGTTGTGATTGATGGGATCATTAGTCAATTTATGGATATCGGGAATGTCCAGAGCTGCCAAAAATGGCAATTGTGGATTTGCCCTCGAATCTAACCAAGGAAGTATGGGCTGAATACTTAGACCATAGGGTCCACCCATCAATGTGTTACTAAGAGGATAAGTGGGACTTTGATAAAAATTTTCTATAGGTGGAGGGGTAAGGACATATGGTTGTTGTCCATAAGGCATATTGTATTGCGGGGCGAACAGTTGGTTTCCCCCAGTATAAAAGTGCCCTCCCGTTCTAGATGGAGGTTGGGGTGGGTTAGTCCATATGGATGCAATAGAGTTTCTCGAAGGCATGCTACTACCTGCATAGTTCGGCAATGGCATAGACCCTACACCTGCATTTGAACCACTTAAGGGAATAGTATTAACAATAGGTTGTCCTGTTTGTCCTAAGGATTGCAAGGGAAGTGAAATGTTCCCTACTACCTGCGTGCTGGTGACACTGACCCTTGGTATAGTGGCCAAGGGGTTTGAACTCAGCAAAGGGTTCCAATTGAAAGGGTTGCTAAAAGGAACTGAAGTAGTCACACTCGTGGGAGGAGCAACCGTGGGTCCCAACATGGTCATGGTAGGAGTAGATCCTAAAGGACTCGGCAGGCTACTCACAGTTGTGATGACCGTAGGGTTGGGATTAGGTATATGTTGACTACTAGGGTTACCTAATGATGGCATAGAACTGACAAGAAGCGGGGAGGATGGTGGCGAACCTGGAATGGTTTCCATTGGCATCGACCCTTTGGATGCCCGTGGTGAAATGGATGTTTGTGCGGCCGAAGACATATCTTGGCATGGTGGAATCTGAACTATCATAGGCCCCAACGGATCAGTGAGTGGAGGATTGTAATGAGGTACAATCCCTTCCATGAAAGGGTCCTTTGGAAATTCTGTATGATATTAGGCTATATGAAAATCAGGATTTGTCAATGGAGACTTCTCTTCCGCAGAAGGCACGGGTTCACCGAGGTTCATTTCTTCCTCAATAGTTAGAGGAGGTAGACCTTACTGTCGTCAAGATAGACGGCGTGGGTCAGACGATGCCATGGTGACTTGTTTATTTTTAACAACTTTTAATAAATTGTGATGTATTATAAAGTATCAATGACAGTAACCACACACCTAAAAAAGAAAAAAAGACTCTCTAAAATCAATCAGCAAGCAGCCAGAATAGGGTGCCCTATCTGAGTACTACCGTTTGCTGGAGATGAAATCCAGTATCACAATAGTATACAGAAAGGGTTGGTCGAAAGTATAGTTACGGTCACTCTAGAGCTTCGCCCGAACCTCAGACGATAGGTGTAAGCACTCTCGTGAAGACGAGCACCCTCCTAAAGACCGAAGACAGAGTGGGTCCGTCTGTTTTAGGTACCAGGGCAGCCCGTCCCAGTCACCTTGTGTAAGTCCCTAAAAATTATGGCCATGAAAGATACCTCAAATCACAGACATCATCAGGGGGGTCCACAGTCAAGGACAACATGCTATATGAGAAGAATACCTAGATCCCCGATCTAGTTTCGACATCCCCGTAGGGAACCCCAATATATAACACACCCATCGGATGCAGTCAAAGGCGGGCTACCTTCTTGTGCACCCAAGTGTTGTCTCACGCTGAGCTCCGGTAAAGGAATGGTCCCGATAATATGAGTGCAGTAGGATTTCGCTCGTTAATGACTCTAGTTTCAAGTTTTGAGATCTTGGGTGATTTTCTCACTTTTCCTACCCCAAGATCCTAGTCTGAACTACTATTGGTGTGAGCTCAAAAAGAGTAATGTGATTGATTTTATTGTCGTTTGATTCTTAGTGTACTTGATTATTAGTCTTGCGGAGGGGGAGTGGATGTATGAAATGTAATGAGACTCTGACTTAAGAAACCATGCAAAATATGTTCTATATATTCAATTCGATGAAGAGTATTTCTACAAGGAGAGGTTTCTTTTCAAAATCCATGCACTAAAATTCAAATAGCATAGTTCATCTTTAAAGATTCAGACTTCTATCTACCTCTTCTTAATGGTCTATAAACTGAAATTTTTAGAAATAACTCAAGTAGATGTAGAAAAACTAAAAAAAAATATTTCTTCTCTAAAAAGTAAATGCTTTCGACAGTAACTTTTCAAACAAGAGAAAACAAACAGAAATTCCAGCTTAGTAAACAAGCACATGGATTCATTCAAGGAGAGATACTGATGGCAAAAAAATCTGTAGCCAAAACACAATCACAGTAGTGAACAAAAAAATTTGGCTGAGTAACGCACTGTCTCTGAGTAAAGACAACGTTAATCCAGAGAGTAACGCACTGTATTTAAGCAGAGTGAGCGTTATAACGCACTGGAAAACCCTCAGAGGCAGCGTTAGCCAGGGAGAAGCTCTTTAGATGGTCGAACAGAAACAAGATTGAACTCAGTAAGCTTTTAAAATGTTTACTGGGCATAAATACTAGTCTGAAGGGTCTGTGAACAGAGGAAAGAAGAGAGGAGGAAAGAAATAGTCTGGAAACTATGGTGAGACTCCCCAGCAGAGTCACCAATTCTGATATAGGGTAAAATTCTTGGGTTGTTGGTTATTGTATATCCCTCTCAAGGTTTTCTGGTGCCCAAGGAAGACAGTAAGATTAGCTGTATAGTTCACAAAGATGGCATATGCATGTTCATATTAACTTAAAACCACTTGATAGAATAAGATAGGAGATTACCTCTTTAATGATCTTTGAGTCTCTTGGAGAGCACCAGGCAGCGAAGCAGAGGTTCTCCTTCACCAGCTCCAAATCTTGGCCCTGAAATCAATTAAAGCACCCGTGTAATTTCTAACATAACATACATTTCCTATCAATTAAGCCAATATATAATAAACATGTAAACTATGCACATATAAGCCATTCATCTCATGCTATATAAGTGATTAAATGATAATGACAATATCAACACATAGAATGGACAAAACAGATACAGTTCTATTGATTTATAAAAAGGAGGATTGCAACCGTCGGTTGTACCAAGCCCTCCTCAGCCTTCCAATCTCTTTATCTCTCAAAGTGGTGATGTCTTGATCAACAAGTTCTCAATGAACCTCTTTGACCTTTGACCTTCACACTACAACAATGATCTCTACTTCACAAGTATTCAAAACTTTAGCAATCCTTCGACCTTGAACCAAGAGCCTTCAACTCCATTTTATAGGAGATGGAGAGAGCAATCATTGCCCTTCTCTTTCCACCAGTTCTGAATAGAAAAAACCATGATGTTTCCTCAACCTCCATTCTTTTTCCTTCTTTGAGAGTTCAGTTGTTTATTGCAAGGCCCAATAAGAGATTAGTGCTTTGCAGTTTCATTTTTGTACTGAGACTCTTATGAGAAAAAGCTAGAGATTCAAATCATTCTCCGCGAGTTTTTCCTGTTTCAAACTCAAAACACAGGTAACGCTACCCTCTAGTGTAAACAGAGCATTTCCCTAGCCATTAACGTGGCCTATTCACTCATCAGCTACGTTATAACGCTCTTGTGTTGTTATAGAGAGGCATTACCTTGGCAGAAATAGGTTTAATTTAAGTCTTTGTATTCCTTCCATATTTTTCTTCTCCTCTGAGCTGATGAGGTGGTATTTTGACCTGTAACAATTTTCTCATGTATGTTTAAACTAACATAGAAGGGAGGGAAAGCCCCTTCTTAGTATTTCCCTTCAACTTCTGGACCAAACAACAACTCAGGCTTGTCATCTATCTAGTTTAAGGTGTCAGTATCACTTCCTAGGTTCAAAGCTTTCAAAACTTGGTTTTTGTACACTTCTTGGGTCACTAGTTCAGATAGGGGGATGGTAATTTTTATCTTGGCAATATCTCCCTCAAGGCTAAAAGGAAAAATTGATTTGTTAATATTTACATCTATTTTTTCAATTGAATTCCTTTCAACAACTTTGGTTTGCTGAACTTCGTTTGGACTGGTAATCGGGATAGTTTTGTTAGGACCACTAGCTAAGCTGCTAGGAGTACTCTGTTCAACATTTGGCTGGATGTTTTTCTCTTTGTTTAAATCTATTTTTTTAGCCAAAGTGATGGGTTTTTCTGTTGTCTTCTTAGGCTGAATTTCTATGTTTTTATTGATAGCAGTACTAGTGTTCTTATCCATTAAATTGTCTAAGTTCCCTTTGCTCCTAAGATCATATTGTTTGTGTACCTCCATGATTGCATTTTCAAACCCCAACCTATAGTCATAAGAATCTTCATAGGTGTTTGTATTTTGATCAAAGAAGAAACCTTGTTCTTCCTCAGTGAGGAAAACATCATCCCCACTGTCTGACCCAATCAAGTTTACATGAGCTTCTCCCAACCTTTCCATCTCCCTATCTTCTTCATATTGATCTACACAATTTTGTTGGAAGGGAGGTCTAAGTTGTTGGTCACTTTCCTTTTGCTTATCTTGATTGTTTTCTCTTCTATAATTCTGATTTCTATTTCAGTTTTGGTTATTTTGAGGTTCTCTTGGTGGCACTCTATCATTTAAGTTGATCTTCTCAAGCATCCTCTCCATCACCTTCACTAGGTTGTCTATTTTAGTGTCAGATGTTGAAGTTGAGGGTGTAATGTCATCTTTATAAGTTACCCTCTTCTCTAATCTCAACCTATTTATTTTCTCAATTATGTTTTCTTCTACGCTCACAACTCCTTCTGCATGTCTTCTAAGGTTAAGTAATCTCTCTCCCTTAATTGATAAGCCATTTCAGCATCAAATCCTTCGGGATACCTTACTAAAGCCATGCCTTGGGGAGGTTTAATGTGAGGTGGAAGAGCATTGTAAACTCTATTGAACCTAGTGGAGTAGTAATGAACACTCTCCCCTTGATTTCTATTGAGGCTACTATATTCTGCTAGTATTTGGAGAGGGTTCTTTTTGAGTTCCCATTTGTTAATGAATGTTTGATGCAAGGCAGGGAGATCATTTATGCTGTTAGGAGGTAGTTTTTTAAACCATTTCTTTACATGTCCTCCTAAAATTTGGGTGAATATCCTCATATTCACAGTTTATTCTTCTATCTCCATGTAATCGAATGCATCTTCTATCCTATCTACATGATGTTGAGCTGTTGTAGACTCTTTTCTAGTGAAGTGAGGGATTTTGGATTGGTAATCATTTGGTAAGGGAAGTAGAGGTTGTGGTAACACTAATGGGGCATAAAATGTTTCCATGGCTGGAAATAAGGGTGGATTTACAGTAGTGAAAGTGGGTTGAACATGAGTGTTTTTCACAATGGTAGTATGGATTGGAGTGGAAGAAACACTTGGGCCAGAAAACTGATTTTGAGCAGACTTGTTATGGCAAAGGCTAAAGTGATGAAGAAGCTGGGAATTAGGAGGAGTGGAAGGTGAGGCTTCTCTACTGAAGCTTTGTTGCAAATCTGCAATGTCAAGATCAACTTGGTTTAAATCACCTTGAGATCTAGTTCTAAAGATGTTCTTTGTATGATGTAAATCAAAGTGTGAATCCTCTAAGACAACAAGGTTTTCAGGGACATAATTTTTTCTTAAGAGGCTCCTATTAGTAATTGATTCTCTAGATTTAGAAGTCTACCACAGAATTCTCTCTGGATTGTCAACGATTAAAGGAGGATTTGGGTCTGGATGGGATCTAGTGTTGATCCTATGTGAATCCAGATTGCTTTTTAAAAATGAGAGAGGTTAAAGTTTTAAGGATTGTTTTTGGGAATTTTACCTCTCATGATGTCATATCTAATATGGGACTAAGCTTCTAAACTTCTTCAAGGTTGGTTAACACAATCCTAAAGAGAAATAGGAACCTATATGAGTAATAGGCCTACTGGGGCTAGTGGAGTTTCCAGGTGGAAACTAATTAGCTTGTATGAAGGTAAAAATGGGATGGTTCCACCACCATGTTTATTATGAAGCCAAACTGAATTTTTTTTGGGTTTTTCTGAGTTATTTAAGTCTTATAGGTTAAGAGAGTGTCCTAAGTCTGATTTTGCACTTAGTAAGGTGTTTAAACATATAGAGTTTACTCTTATGGCTTGGTAACTGATTCCTTCAAGCTTTGATAAAGTCTTACGGGAATCCTAAGGGTTACTTAGTTTGTCACTGATTCAAATAAGTCCTATCATGATTACCATTTTTGTTAGGTAGTGCTTGAAGAAGGCTACTTATGTTATATTGGACAGGGAGTGTTTTTTTTTACAGATTTCACTCAGTGTCCCACCGTGATCGCCATTATGTTGGCTGTGAGCGGTGGGATAAGTCCACAAGGTGTTCTTTATCAAGTTAAGGACCTAAAGAGTTTTAAGAAGTGTTTTTAAGCCACTTTTTTCTCAGTAGGTCCCACCGTGATCGCCATTATGTTGGGGTCCCGTGTTTTGATAGTTTGGCAAATCAAAAGACAAGGCAACGTTAGAACCAATATTTATAGTTACAAGATCTAGTCCTCCTGCTCTCAGAGAGGGATCTCTCAAATTATTTGTTTTTTCAAAGGTTTATCTTGTGTGCTATGAGTATTGGTTTTAGACTAGTTATTAAGTGCAAGTGTTTGTTTATTTGTTTGGTTGAGTTGACACAGCAGAACCTGAAAGGTCTAGGAAAGATAGATAGAAAGAGGAAATGTTAGCTTCATTGGGCAATGGAGTCAAAAAGAGGTCATGACAAACTTATCAATGGATATGGGATATCAAAGGGAAAATCTAACTTGGCTGTAGGATCCTTTGGTTTTGGAATGAGATGGACATCAATGATTTGGAAAGAGAAGTTTAATTCTTGACAAAGGGAATTTGAAAGAACAAATTGAACAATAAAGAGCTATTTGATAGACAGGGCTAACCATGAATTCTACAAATCACACTTTAAGCAAATAATGACTTCAAAGCAACTTTTAAAATGAAATCTAAGATTCGGGGAACACCCTATTTCCTCAAATATTTTATTTCAAATGACTTAGAAAACATAAAATATTCACTAATAATTACGCTCATGGAAGACAGAACACCTAAATACATCTATGATCATAACTATAAAGACCTTTAAGCCAACTGTTCAAGCAAGGACAAGGGGCAAGATCAGAACAAACCTCCTTGGCTTACTGTAAACAAAGAAACTTGAAAGGGATACTTCAATAACAGTCTTTAAGTGGTAGCAGACAAGCAGGGAGAACCATAAATCATGCTGAAACCAACTTTTCAAACTACTAAATAAATAAACAAGCATGAAGACTAAAGAGAGAGATTAAAGACTCTAAAATACCTCAGCAGAAGAAAACATAAAACAATGAAGGATAAACAGGTCTAAGGTGCTTCCAAGAGTCATTTCTTAGCCTAAAAAATTCATCCTACTGTAGTAAGAATTTATGGAACAAAATGAAAATAGGGGAAAACATAAAACAGTTCAGAATACTTCACCAACAACCAAGCTCATGGATCCAATGATACAGCCTTCTCAAGAACAACCATGCAACAACATCATCAGGGCTTCCAAGACTTCAATTTCTTCTTCAACTTCAATAGACTATGTATTATTTCAGAGAGTTTCGATATTACACTAGTAATCAAAACAACCAACATTTACAATGGATTTCTCAACAAGTTTTTATAGAGGAATGAGGAGGTTGAAAGAGAGAAAAGATCTTCTGATTTCAATTAATATAGTTAATGCTTCTCGGCCTTTGAGGGGCTCAAGGGAGAAGTTTACAGATATTTCCTGTATTAATTGGTTTACATTAAATATTTTGGCTTGCTGGAAGCTTATGTTGACTTTAAGGTTCTGTGTCATCTTTTGCAATAACTTTGCTGATAGTTTATATTAGCTTCTTTGATTCAAAATAACTATTCAGCTGTAAGGGGTAGATGTGCTCCGTTCTGGTCATTATTCGGCCTTTGTTTGAATGCAGTGAAGTCACAGGTGGCAATCTAGTAGCTGAGAGGAATTAATTTGCCTCTGATGTGGCAGTGGAGGCATCCGCTGTCCGAAAAATATCCTTGATTTTCCTTTAACTATGTTTAATTCAATGGATAGGTATTTGATAATCGATTTTCAGCCATAATCCATTAAAATGTATAATTAATGTTTAATCCTTCATTTATGTCGTTTCCGGGTCTTTGACACTGATACTCTTTGTTTTGTTTTAATTCGCTGTGTCTTGTTGATGTGTAGGTGTCGCAAAGGGCTCATATGGCATCAAATTCCATGAAGCATTGATGAAACGTGACTTTGAACCCTTTGGAATGATCCTTCTATGTGTACAAAGGCATGGGGGAATCGTCATCCCCAGCCTTTGGTTTTCCTTTAATATAATGGAAAAACCATAGACACCTGCATAAAACAATAAACATTTAATAAATCATGTGTTTATGTGGTAAAACTGCTTAGGATGTTGTGGTTAGGAGAAAATGGCAGAGATTAAGTTGGATCCGTTGATCTAGCAAAGATTGATGGTGGGGATCTAGCATCAATGCCTATGAAGTATTGACGAAACGTGACTTTGAACCCTTTGGAATGATCCTTCCGCGTGTACAAAGGCATGGGGGAATCGTCATCCCCAGCCTTTGGTTTTCCTTTAATATAATGGAAAAACCATAGACACCTGCATAAAACAATAAACATTTAATAAATCCTACGTTAATGTGGTAAAAATGCTTAGGAGGCTGTGGTGATGAGCAAATGGCGGAGATTAAGTTGGATCTGTCGATCTAGCAAAGATTGATGGTGGGGATTAGTTGTGAATACACAAAGTGAATGAGTCACTAAATAATAATATGGGCATAAGATGTGAGAAAATACAAATAAAAAGGGAAAAATCCCTTTGGCGGAGGAAATTTGTGAGGAATTAAAAATGGGGTTTTTGGGATGATCGTGGGTCATCGGATGGGATTGGCCCACGGGATCAACGACAGAGATCGTGCATTGAAAACCTTTGGTAGAGGCGGAGGGTGATGGTGGAAGGCCAGATTAGATCTAAGCCGTAGATCTGAAAAGATCGATGGTGGGAAACATGCGCAATATAATATAATAGAAAATGAGGGAAGTGGTTTTGGCAGTGAAAACCATGGGTTTCGCTCGGTGAAAGGGCAGGGAGGCGGTTTTGCCTTTTTGAATGTGATATGCATTCCCACCTAACACATGTCTTTTGAAAACAGCCTATATCGCATAACTTTTGAAAATTAACCTCCGCGCTGAAATTTGCGCGAAAATCCGCGTGGACTGTCAGATCTAGGCCCTTAGATTTAACGGTGGAGAGCAAGTGCGAAACTGACTAGATGTGCGAGGGATAAAAGGCATGGCAGTTTTATTATGGACTATACGATCATGGGATCGACGGTGGAGATTAGTTCTAGAGGAAGGCAGGACCCACAGGGGGCAGGCCTATTGGGATCAATACAAGCTGTTGGATGTATAGGATCAACGGTCAGGATTCAATCTGGGGTATAAATGAAAAAAAAACACAAAGGCAGAGAACGGGTTAGTGAGGACTGTTGATCTACAGAGATCAACGGCTGTGGATTGGCCAAAAAAATTATGAAGAAGGGCGCATAAATCTTAACCAAAGTCGGGAAATGCAACCTGGACCGTCTGATCTGGACACGTGGACGGTCCAGATGTAATCAGAGCTATCGGCATTGGCGGGGCGAAAAACATGGAGGCGCCAAAGCGATTGATTGTGAGCCATTGATCTGGAGATCAGATCGACGATGGAGAATGGATCGGGGAATGCCAATCGAGGGACAAAATAAAATGCGCTCGATGAAAAATGCCGATGCGATTTTGCGCATTCCGTTGGTTTGATATGGGATCAACAGTGGATATTGTTTCAAATCACGCACCGGCGAAAACCCTTTAATTCATATGAAAACCCAAAAATTAATGTAATACAAAGGTTTTTACCATCGGGCGGGTTATATATGAGGCTGGCACCTGTCTGCGAGGCCTTGGGTGTATGGAATGTGATAGGCCCAGGGCTTACGTATATAGGGGCCAATCGCATCGGAAGGTCGGGCTTTTCAATCTAAACATTTTGATTTTCTCTGATGCGATTAGCGCTTCAGGACTTTAACTCTTGGTCCCGGGCGCATTTTTATATGGAATGAAATGGAAGGTGGGGGTTTTTTCAACGGGGCTTAATCACATCGGAAATTTTTGGTGCGGGTCTTTCAATATACCCATTTTTTATTAAAAAGCATTGTTTTGGCGGGTTTAGACCAAAACTTAGGGAAAGTGGGTTTTATGTTTTACAAAGAAAAATAGTGATCAGGAAGGTTTATATGCAGAGCTAAGTGCCCGATTGTGCACACAAAGGTTATATGAAACGGTAAAACGGCCAGGGGTTTATGAGCAAAGGCTATTCGCATCGGAGTTTTTAACGAAGGAAATAGACTTGCGCGGGTCGATTTCTCCGATGCGATAAGCACCAAAAGGGCTTAGCACTTGGGTCCAGCACCAAGGAAAATGGTGGAGAAGTGGTTCGGACTTAGCCCAAAGGGGCTTAAGTCCATAGTTAGAAATACTTAATTTTTATGAGTTTTTTCACAGTTTTTGATGGATTTGGGGGTTTCGGTAAAGTCTAAAAATTTGTTTTAGACTTTATAAAAGGGATTTTCATGAAGGGAAATCATAAAAAATAGAGGAATTTAATGGGGAAAAAAGGGGTAAAAAATGAAGGTCAGTTTTGAATGAAGGAGGGGAAAAATGGGATTTTGCAGCAGTCTTTTCTTCATGGAACAACAATTGAATTTTTGAGTTCAAAAGGGGAACAACAGTGACGATTATCCAAAGGATAGGATATCATCAAAATACTTTAAGCACCAACAATTTTATCAATAGAATTATTTCTTGAAGGCTGTCCAAAAATGATTTAGCCACCACTTGATATGTCATAATTTTATAGGTGGCTAACAAGGGGTATCAAAGGGAAAATCTAACTTGGCTGTTGGATCTACAAATTTTTCAAGTGGAATGAAATGAACATTAAGGTTTTAGAATGAAAAGTAGAACTAAGGGCAATTAAGAATCCTTAATTATATGTACTCTTCAACAAAGGGACTTAAAGCATCATTTGAACATGAAGAATTATTTTATAGACAGGGCTAACCATGAATTCTACAAATCACACTCCAACAAATAATAATTTCAAGACAAACTTTAAAAATGAAATCTAAGAGTCGAGGAATGCTCTATTTCATCAAAGATTTCACTTTCAAGGATAAGAAAACATTCAAGATAAAAAAATAACTACATTCATAGAAGAGGGAACTCCTAGACATCTAGGACTGCAATTATAAAGACTTTCAAAACAATTATTTGAGAAAGTACAAAGGGTATGATCAAAACAGACCTCTTTGGAAAACTTTGGACAATGATACTTTGAAAGGAGACTTCAGAAATAGTTTTTAAAGTGTCAACAAGAAGCAGGGGAAACCATGAATAATCTTGAGGGAAACTGTATTGAATTGCTTCTGAAATAAAAAAGCTTAAAGATTGAAAAGTAGTTAAACTACTCAATCAAACATTCAACAGATGAAAACATAAAGACAGTGAAGAGTAAACTGGTCTAAGGTGCTTCCAGGAGACATTTCTTAGCCTAAAAATTTTACTCTACTGTAACCAAGAGCTAATGAAAATAGAATGGAAAACAGGAAAAAACATTAACAGTTTAGAATACTTCACCAATAGCCAAGCTTAGGGATCCAATGACAGAGCTTTCTCCATCCACAAATAGGTCAAAACATCCACAGGTTCCAATACATCAATTTCTCTTCAATCTCAACAGAACTATGTATTACTTCAAAAAGTTATCAAATGCCCCCTATACAATGAGTTCGAATGCAGTATTTATGCTACAAATGAGGAGGTGGAAGTATCTAGGGTTCAAAATGTTATTAATGACTTAGTAAATGCACTCCTATCCTTAAAAACCACGCAAGGCATAAGGTAGGAATGTTTCTCAACTACTTATCTGTGTATTAAATATATCTTTACTTCCTGAGGATGAAACATCTGAAAATATTGACTTTGAGGCTCTCTTCTACCTTTTACAATAACTGTCTAATAGTTTAAAATATCTTCTTTCGTGCAATAACTGCCAATTTTCCCTTTGAGGTATAAAGTAAGTGAAAGGTGTCACTTTTGATTTATCAAGTAAATCATTTCTCCTTTGATGTATTCAAGGCTACCTTTAAGCCTAAGTTTCTTGATTTAATTCTAAAAATTTCTCTTTGGGCCTAATCTGCCTTTATTTCATCATTTAACTGTGTTTTACCATTAAAATTGTAATATTTAAACTTTAAATCCTTCAATATTCAAACTCTGTCTTCGTTGCTTTAAACTTTTCCTGCTGACTTGGATTTAGCTTTTAATCCCTTTTCTTTGGCCTTTCTTCCTATTTCATTGATTTTTCTTTGCGTTGTTGTGTGCAGGGCTTCTTCTGGTACACCGAGGGTTTGATTGCATAACCCGTGCTCATAAACACTGATCAAGCCATGAAAACGAAAACATGGCAGGCAGTGTGACAGTCATTACCTCATGACCCGTCCTTTTATGGACTATGGGAGAGTTTTTGGCCCTTAAAACCACGATAGAACCTGCACAAAACCATAAAGTATGTTATGAAACCCTGTGTGATTGGTAAAATTTCTTTGGAGACTAGCGGAGGCGAATGGAGCAGTGAGAAGGAGCAGAAAATGCAGGTAGAGGAGCGGAGGAGGTTGTTATGAAGAAAACCAGAAAAAAATCTGGTTTAAAATCATATATGGCGCGAAAACGGGCATAGTTGGTTTTTGGAAAACCATTGGAGGTTTTCACGTGACCCTCGGGAAGTAAGTGGTTTTTCCCGGAAGGAACGCGATCCAATTATAATGCACCGCGTGGCCTTTGCAATACCGCCTATTTCGCATGGCTTTGGAACGTTAAACCACAAATGCAAAAATCATGTGATATTGATCATAGATCGTTGGATCTGGGGGGGGGAAGATCCAATGACTACGAGGGAGTGCGATGGAGAGAAGTGCACGACGGGGAGAACTTAGTGGAGGACAAGTGGCAAGAGGCGATTGGAGGAGGGCTTTTGCGTAACGGATGGTGGGTCCAAAAGAGTTGGGTTGTTGGGATGAATGAGGACCGTTAGATCATGTAGATCAACGTCGGAGATCAGTAAGGAGGGTGGATGGATAAACCAAGAAGGTAAGGGGCGGGGGCTAATGATCACCATCAAATCATAGAGATCTACGGCTTAGCTCTTATCGAGGTATCGTGATCGAAGAGGGCAAACTTTTAAAGGAAACAAGGGTTCTATATGGAAAAGCCGATGCGATGGGGGCTTAGGAATAAGCGCAAGGACATGGTCCCATGGGAGGATAAGTGACCAGGGGCTAGGGTAAGGGTTCTTATCGCATCAGCGGTGGAATAAAGGAAAGGGGAGAAGAAGCGAGGAAAAGGCCGATGCAATGGAGGGGCTAATAATTGGGCACTAAGGCACAGTCCCGCGGGGGAAAATGTGACCAGGGGCTAAGGATAGGGTGCTAATCACATCGACATGTAAAATTTTTCAAAGGAAATGTAGATTCAAAGAAGAAAGCCGATGCGATAGGGGTTTGGGTGCTTGGTCATAGGGCTCGAACACATGGGAAAAAGGGGGGAATATTTTTAAGCCCTCGGGGTTTTAAACCCTTAGTTGTAAAAGACTATCTTTTTAGACCAAAAAGAGGGGTTTGTGATCATTTTGGTGCATTCCGATAGGTAAAATGGGGGTTTTTAAACCATAACAAGGATTTTTTATGAGTTTAAAAGGGATTTTGAAGGTGTTCATAGGAAAATGAAGGACGAAAAGGGGTAAAAATGAGTGAAATAGGATTATTAAATGATGGAAAAAATGGCCTACATACAATCTCATTTTATTTAGTAGTGTTTCTTAAGGGTCCTGAATAAGGAACAATAGCAGCAGCTTAGGGAACATCACTTTTTAAGGAACAACACTTTAGGGAACAACACTGTTTAAGGAACAACACTTTAGGGAACAACACTGTTAAGGAACAACAAGATAATCTTTTTAGGAAAATAGATGAAGATTTAAGTGAAATGACAGATTTAGAAATATGAAGGCCGTGAGATTTCTATAATTCATAATGTTTTTTGCAAATTTTTTCTAGAAATCTGGGTTTGTCAAATTTAGTCATCTTCGGATAAAATCAGAATTATGGGTGACTAACAAGGACCTTATGTAATTTATGGATATAGGGGTAACAATGCTTTATTCATCAAATATTTGGATGGAACAGATATTCAAGAAGGACCAGTTAATGGTAGAATGCTCAAAAACTATTATTCTTCTGAGTTAACCAATAGTTAGTCCCAGTTACTTTGTACATCTTTGTAAATATCCATTGAAATTTTTAGATTGGATTGGATATTTTCTTTCCAAAGTTGAATCCCAGAGAGAAGGCCCTAAGCTTTGAAGAGTAAAATGTCATAAATATTAGTTTTTGCAGAAAACAAAAGACAATTACTGGATCATCATTGTCAAAATTGAAGGCTACTAGTCTTAGAGTTCTTGACATCTCAGAAGGAGATGTCATCCCCATGTGAAGCCGCTGTTAGGGTCCTATAAATATAGCATTCATAATTTTGAATTGAATTTTTATAGTCTTGTAAAATATGTACATACCTTGCTTTCTGCAAGTTGTTTTCCCATATTTTGAAAAAAAAAAGGGTAAAAGCCCTAAAAGAAAGATCAAAGGACTTAAAAACATGGAAAATTTTAGGGGCTAATATTCGCAGGTGGGCTAATTTTCCATGGTTTTTCCAAAAAAAAAGATTCGCCAATTTCCATTTTTTTATAAAAGTGATTCGCCCAAATTTTACAATATAAAATTATTTTACCTTAAAAATCGCCAACATTATATATACAATATATACAATATCATTATAAATTTGAAGAATTTTACAAATACATCAATAAAATTTTTATATTTTTCATATTAGGGATTACAGGAGATTCACTAATTTTTTAAACTTCAAAATAATTTTCCATCCTAAAAGTTTCCCCGCTTTAAAAAATATAGACCCCAAAAGAAAAAAGATGAAAATAAAACATGAAAGTGTGCAAGTCCAAATGCCACTACTTTTTACCTTTTGCAAATGATTATGGCAGAGTGTCAATAAATGCCATAATCCATGATGAGTTTAATTGTTTAAACTTGACTTGTCATGTTTTCAACTTCCATGTTTTAGATAGTGAATAAAAATTGGTCAAACAATTTAATCTTGACCAACCATTAAATAGATAGAGAATAATGAGGAGCTAATCAGTTTAATCTGAGCCCTCAGATGAAATAACGTAGAATTAGATAGTTTTATGCTTTCAAAAGAATAAAATGTTTCAACGTAGAAAGCTTAAATGCATCTGCTAAAAGGAAGAAAAAATGTTAGAGTAATGTTGGGTAGGTAGAAATAAGTGGGAAAACTCATGTAATATTCATCACTAAGAAAAAATCACTAACTACCCTTCCCCTGTAAAAATTCATTATTGTATACTTCTAGTTAAAGAGGCTCAGAGAATTTCTTTAACTTTTGTTGGGACCGAACCCAAGGCTTGATGACTAGATAGTGGAAAATGTTGAATTCTTATGATAAAATCTCCTTTACCATTATTTATCCCTCATTCATACATTTAATTCATCTTCATAAGTAAAGAATCCTTATTACTTAATGAAACCTAAAATCCCATTTAATTAACTTCCTTCATTCATAAAGAATACAAAAACCCTCAAAAAACACTCTATCCTAAGTAAATTGGTGAAATAATGAAATAATAAGATTTGCTTTTATTTATTCACTCTACTTGGTCATTTAGTGTATTTTTGTGTATTCCATATCCCCTTGCCATATTAACTTTTAACTTATGCTATTAATTCCCTAAAAATACTTTATCCTATCTATGTAATTCCATTTATCTAAAATACCCCCTAAAACCCACTATTATAAAGATTTTAGACCAAAGATATTATCCACATGCTAAATTAAAAACCCAAATAATGCTCCCTTTGGTCTAAAACTAACCTTAATTAAATACCCCGGCCCCTATGGTTATTAGACCCTTCAATAGTCTAAAAACTATATAATAAAATAAATAATGAAAATGTGGCTTTCCACGCATATCCTATGTATTTGGAAACACAAAAACATTGCCCCGCCCATCACATTTTTATCCTAAGTGCTAAAGACAGATTAAGTCTTTTATAAAGGTTCAACCCCCGTGTCTTTGAAATACACTTACCAACCTTTACTCACATCAGCTTCTAACCCAAGGTGCTATCACAATTGAGACTAAGGTTTATTTTCCATTGAAATTAAACTTTTCCTTTGTATCTTATCCCCGCTATGTAAAGCCCCAAGCTTTACATAGGCTAAACCGTAGTTAACCATATAACCCTGCCTCATGTGCCTCTACCCATATATATAAAACTTGTTTATATATATAAATATATATATATATATATATATATATATATATATATATATATATATAAATACCATCATTTAACCCCTTTTTAACCTTATATTATCTCGTATACATAAGCCTCACTTACACATACTTTAAACCTTTATCATTGAAAAAAAAAGGTTTAAACCTCGGTCCCACCATATTTTTTACCACACCTTCCCAAGAAAATCATGACCGTTCACTTCTTTTCTGCAAATCCAATGGTGCAAGATTGATGTCACGCTCACAAACTCATCATCCACCCAAAGCTCAAACAAACGCGAAATGGGTTGTTTTACCCATTCCGCCTCCAGCGACGTGGCATCCTCTCATAGGATCACGTTCGTTTCAATAAAAACTACTTACCGCCTGAGCTAAATGAAAAAAATTGCTGACAGTTTCATTTTTTGAAAATCCAAAATGCTCCGGCCAGGGGATTAGACCTTCATTTAATGCATTTTATGATGATTCATATCAAATATTAAAACCTTTTATATATCATTTTTGATGTTTATTTGCGCATTTAAAACAGTAAAAAACTCTAATAAACTATGTGAGAACCCTTTGTCCCAAATTGTCAATTTATACCCAGAGAAAATCAAATTTGACTTCAGATTCCCTATTTGAAGACTGGAAAATCCATTCTCTGCTCCAGCAAGTCAGACCAGACCTCACATTCGACCTCGAACCTCTGAAACCATTTCAAGCATCCAAATGCTTGCGATTTAAGGTAATTTTCATTAGATTAAAACCCCGCAAAGTCAATTCTAAACCATCTATAAGTAAAATAATATTTTAATTAGAAGAACTCATCAGAGAAATTGCCCAAAAACACCCAAAACAAGCCAAACCCTGGCCAATTTTTCCCAGAAAGTTCTGTGTTCCAAAAAAAAAACCTCTTTTGAAGCTAATCTCCTCAATTTGTGACCTCTGAAGGTCAATTTCAAAGACAGAAAAGGGTTTAAAGCCTACATATATCTTAAAAACTCCTTTTTTGCAAACCAATCTATTCAGGAAACCCTCGTTTTCTGTCTTATCCCAGTTTATATCCTCTGACAAAAAAAAAAAACTCCTGCAAACAATTTAAGCTTGCAGTAATTATTCCAAAATGACTAAAAAGCAGATCACAGCTAAACCTGGAGGTTCTAAACCAACCAAGCCTGGAGGATCCAAACCTCCTAAATCTGTAACATCTAAAGCTATTAAATCTACTCCAGTACTCACTACTAAATCCACTGTATAAGTAAATCCCCTCCAGCCACCTGTAGATGCTATAGAAACCCTTCCATTGACTGATATGGACTACAAGATTGTTGATCCTGTTTTAGAATTCAACCTCTTAGAAATACATAATTGGTGCTACGATAAATACTTGGACAAGGATGAAATACCTATTTGGGAGACTCATTTTCCCAAATATGTAGTTCCATTGACCCACCCTAGACAAGACCTTGTTAGATTATGTCAAAAACATTATGAATCGGACCAAAGGGCCATTGTTAATGCTGACAGAGAAATCCTTTTTACCATCACAGCAGAGTCAGTAAATCAAATGCTGCAATTATAGTATGATCCTCAATTAGTCCCCCTATCTATAGAAGCTTTGACCCAGTTGTACTTAGGCCTGGATTTTCCAAAGAAGTTTATGATATTTCAAAAAAAAATTCCTTTCCATGTTGACATTCCTAAAATAAGCCCTCCTTGCCAAATTTCCTGAAGGGTCTAGTCATATTATCTCAATGCTATCTTTTATACTGGGACACTTTACAGATGAATTCACTGATGAATCCATTGTATACTTTCTATCCACCTTATCTCCAGGCCAACCTCCAGCAATCATTTTTGATTATGTCAGATTCATAGCAGATAATATTCATCATCAACTGACCAAACTACCCAGTGAAGGGGTTTTTAGATATTCACCCTACTTGTTTCACTTATTTTTATTCTTCCAAGCTGATAATTTTGCAATTGCATTGCAAAAGATGGACTTAGAGGGAAAGCCTCTGTCCATTATATTTTGGACTTCCTTGCTTAGGAAAGAGGGCAGTAACTTCACTTATATAGATTTTTCAGACCTTTTCCTGCATCCAGCAATGGACATTTTGGACAAAGCAGAGTAGCCTAGAGTCAATGAAGAAATGAAAATAATCTTGCAACTATCAGAACAGAATAAAATGGGAGACTGGTTTCTTTATGAAAAGCATACAAAGATAATAATTTTTGGATCCAACTTATTACCTTATAAGTTGCCAAAATATATAAGCATGAGAATTTTTGCATTGGAGTATTTAAGACAAATTCTCAATTCTGACTCTATTAACTTCTTAGCTGCCAGGAAAAAGACTCAATTCAAGCTAAAGAATCAGGTTGGTCCTTTCATCATAAAAAACAGAGAGGCAGAAAAATAAATCACAAAGGGACTAGAAGAGTATAAATTTCAAGAAAGTTTTCCATGGAACTATGATCCTCAAGGGATCATGAGAAATTTAGGGGTAAAATTTAAACTAACACCCTTCATACATGAGCTTAAGCCAAAGATTGAGAAGTTTGCTAATCAAGCAGAATGGGTGGAGAACACACTGATAGATACAACTACTAATACAAAGATAGCAGGAAAAATGGTTACAACACAAGCCCTTGAAGTTGTAAAGCAACCAAAGTCTTCAGCCAAAAGAGGCAGAGAAGAAGGAGCATACACAACAGAAACAACTACAGAAACTAAATTCAAATTGATTTATAATAAAAGGCTTAAATTCAGTTTAGTTGGGAAAGAAAAAGTAATTGATATTGAAGATACAAATGAGCCAGAGGTAAATAATGATGAAGCTACAGTGATAGTCAATGAAACTCTTGCAGAGATTGAAAAAGAGAAAAAAACAGGTAAAGATGATACTCAAATGATTGAAAAGCCATAAAATATGGAGGCCTCTTCCTCACAAAAAACTGAGGAAAAGGATTTAGATATCAAAGAGAAATATAAGCAGATAAAATAGAAGAATGAGGAGATCAAGACTGAGATATATTCTCAATTTCTCAAGCAAAAACCAGGGAATCGAAATAGGATACTGACAGCCTTTGATTATTCTACAAACAAGATGATTATGTCATTTTTTAAACCAACTACTTTAGCACCAAAGATAGTGACATATTATAAAAATATGGAGTTTGAGGTAGACACTGAAAATGTTCATGAGTTGGACCAAATTGAATTTCATAGACATAGCTCTGAAATGTTGTATTCAACTGTGGTGACAAAGGCAATGAGTGCTACCAAGTTGCATAATACTATTCTTAATATGCAGGATCAAATGAAGTTATACAAGGGATATTTGTATGCAAAGGACCTAAGGATTAAAGCCTTAGAGGATTTAGTTTTACAGGTGGGATATGACCCCTCAAATATTAAAGCAGTAGAATTGTTGGTAAAGAAAAAGAATGAGGATATAGTAGCTTTGAGGAAACAACTTAAGCTTCCTCAAAATTAGCATCCAAAAACCAAATAAATCCTTCAAGATCAAACTGAAAAAGAAGAGATGACGAAGCTCATCCTTAAATTAACTGCTCAGATCAAAGAAATGGAATCCCAAATGGACCAGCTTGTCCAAGAGAAGGAAAGTGTGAAAGAAACTGACACTCCTATCATTCCTTCAGTTATACCAGTTATTACCATAGCAGTGGCTTCCACATTAGGAGAAAAACTAGCACCAAAAGAACCACTAGCAACTGAAGTGCCAGTGATTTCAGCTACTACTTCAACCACAGATTCTTCTACAACACAGGTTCAACAAACAGATGGAGCAGGTCAGATTGTAAAAGATATGGAGGAATTGTCTTTGAAAAATAATGAAATAAATAGCCTAAAGAAGATTATTGATAATCTTAAAGCTACAAATAAGTTAGCTCTGATAAATGTTAAAACCCATGAACAAAAGGCAATCAGACTTGGAGAACAAATCAAGGGCTTACAAAAGGAGCTAACTTTCACTGAACAAATTTCATTTGTAAAAAATCATCTATGGAAAAACATAATTGAAGCCATTCACACTCAATGGCCTTCAATTCAGGTTATATGTGTTTAGAGAGACTTATTATTAGCAGCTCAGGTAGAGATTCAAAAGACCAAGGATGAGCTAACTAATTAGCCTACTCAGGCTTTAAAACTCATCACATTCTTGAATAGCAAGAATATGGCAGAATTGGAGGAATTACAGGTATTGTAAAAAATAGAAACAATCTTACATATTAAAAAGGTTGTAACTAAGAAGAATTTGATGAATAACCTAGAAGAGAAATGTGAGTCAATGAACATTGCCATAAATTTTTTTATGGTAAAATACACAAACTTAAGATAGAGGGGCCTACCAGACATCCACGTTTTTAATGAAAAACTGATGCCCCAGAAGGATTGTGATAAAAAGATCAAGTAATTTGCCAAGGAGGAAGTCAAAAAACCATTACCACAAGGCACTCCCACAGGAAAAGTCCTCCTTAAGCATTTTGAAGATTTGTTCTTTTTACAACATGAGATTAAACATCTCTTTGTTTTCAAGCCCACTTTTGCTAAATACACGGAGGCTGATGAGAATTTAAGAAAGCTAAATATTGTCAAAATTCCCAATGAAGAACAGTGGAAAATATTTACTGGTTTAATGTAAAAATGAGAGGTAAAAAAAGTGAATAAAGGTTACCTTCAAGAAACAGTCAAGAAAGTAGTTAAAATAACAGTGAAAAAAAAAAAAGGTTGCTGATTTTACTACAAAAAGACATATTTTTATAGCAGTAAAATAGTGAACTGTAGCAGTGTTAAAGAGTATCAGGTAAAGAGTATCAGTTAAAGAGTATCAGATGAAAGAGTGTTAGCGAAGGCAAGTCAAAAGCCAGATATTTTCTAGCAGCCAGCAAGCAGGACAACTAATCAATTAAAAGCTCCTTGTTGGATAAAACAATCCTATTTGTTTTGGATAAGAGGACAACTTTCTAATCTGTTAAGCAGTTGTCTCTCTTATTATGTAAATATATTTTCTTTTTCTTAAATATATTCCTAGATGTCTCCTAGGATATTTGTAATTACATTTTGTATAAATACTTCTACATTAGAAGTATTCAGTGTGGAATAAAATTGCTGGACTTACTATAGACTTTTTTGCTGAACATTGGAGGTTATTGTGTGTTGATTTCGAAGTAACAGATTGGACAAAGCTAAACTGGCATCATAATTCAGGATCCCTGTGATAAGCTGATGAGTGAAGTACTCCCTTCTTGTCATTGTTTTCTTTTCTAAGTTTCATGCAATTCATTATATGTTTGTTCTATCTGAATGTGAAACTAGGAATATTACTACAAGATTAGTCTAGTGCTCCCTATTTTTAACTAGTTACCATTTTAATGTTTTTTGCTGATTTCCAGTGTTAGGAATCCTTGATTGCTCCTACTCCCATTTGACCCCTGCCTCCTTCTTCCATTTTCCAGATCACAGGATCCTTCATTGCCCTTTATCCCGATCATACCATTTCACCAAAAAACACTTTCCCAAATCTCTGAGGGTTATCTATCTTGCCCTAAAAATATTTGTACCTTTTTGGCCTTGACTTCTAGTGATGCTAGCTATATTTAGACTCCATAGCCCAGTGGACAAGTTGATTTCTCTCTAGTTTACCTCTAAGTGATTTGTTCCCACCAAACCCTTTAAACCTAAATCAAAACAAAGATAAATTTTAAAGAGAGAGCCCTCACTGAATTCTAGGAAGGCTAGATCCTAGAATTTGAAGTAGGTTTGTGGTTACCTCTATTATTATTTGACTAAAAAATCAAAATAACACAACTTAAGAAATTACTAGAGTGATAACATGTTTCATTGCTAATTTCCATTAGCAAGTTCAGAAGGCTTGGGATAAGGCATGGCGTGATCAAAATATTCAGTAAAAGACATTTGTAGAGGGTGAATTGGTCCTGCTATACGATAGGCAGTTTGCGAAACACCCAGGGAAGTTCTGTCAGCACTGGCTAGGTCCCTATATGGTAAAATAAATCACAGATGGAGGAGTTGTTTGGCTAGCTACCCTCCGCAGTGATATGATACCAGGATACCTCAATGGTAGCTGGCTCAAACCATATCAGATCAAATGACTATATGGCCGTAGTAGCTGTATGGGGAAAAATATGCGCACAAAGGAATGCAATTTCAGTTAAGACCATGGTATGCACAAGGACTGCTAGCAGGTTTGGAGGCCCGAAGAGGTGTGCTGGGAGTGCATGGATGTGTTTTGAGCATCGCAGGTGCGTTGGGAGCACAGGAGGTACGAAAGCTAGCTATTGGAATAATAAAACTAGGTAAAAAGAAAATTTTACCATTGAAAGGAGCAGGCGGCCGATAATTAATGAGGTGATTTCTGAAGAGTTTTTTTTGTTTACTTGATGGTAAGTTCGGGATAAGTTTCACCCAACCTTTGGTTGATCTCCAAGGCTATAAAAACAAAAGGATAGATCAGAAGAGGGTTTCGTGTATCTTGAGCAGTTGGTATTCTGTACGAGTCCATGACTATTGCGCCTTGTTCATGTCTGAGCATGCTTCGCCCTTAGATAGTAGCCACCTTGAGTTCATTTTTCATGCTAGAATGACTACATCTAATCCCACTGAATCGTCCTAGCCCTTGACCTCGATGGAGAAAGAATCTAAGGAAGTGTTGGAGGTTGACCCTAAAGTGGAGGAGGTTATGTCCACACCAGGCTAGAGGAAGCAGAAGGGGAAAGAAAAGGCACAAGGGTCGGGAAGACCTACAAAATGGGCTGAGGTGAAGTCCTGCACCTCCTCTTAAAATGTGAATTCCTTGCGAGGAGTGCCCCAGGGACGTTCGCCCAACCCATTGAAGGGACCCCTATCCGCTCAAGAAAAAGCCTGATTTGCTGAACCGATCAACTGGGTACCGCCCTATGTTCAGCCTCTCAAGTCCTTAACATGCACGCCTAAGAGTCTCAATGGCCTGCACACCTATCTGAAAATTCCACTGACTCCGAGTGAGATCCCCATCATTGGAGAACCCTTTGGAAAGCTCCACGAGGTCAAATTCAATGACCACGACCTAGCCAATTTGGAGGCCTTCCCCGAATTAACACCGGAACTATATCTCGAATGGGTGTTGGAAGATGACGGGATAAAAATAGTCCCCATGCCATGTGTGTGTGGATTGGCCAGTTTCGGGCTCTTAAACCTGCTCAGGATGCCTCATTTTGGCCACTAAAATGTCACAGACCGACTTGTGCGCCAGATGCTTGCCTTGGTTCATGATGGAAGCTTGTGGATCCAGGATCGAATCCGCATTGATGTTGTGCTTATTCACCAGATTATTGGTCTCGCCATGGAAGGGTAAGACCCTATACTGTGCGTCAGAAAAAATTATGAGCACCAGATCGCCAAAAAGGTACGCGAGGATTACCCTGTGGAGTGGAACACTCGGGGGTTTTTGATCAGCACCATCAGTGACCCCGGTATGCAGATGGGTACCTTGTTTCTAGCATGTAAGATGATGCACAAATGCCAGGTTGCCATTGTCCTTGCATATTTAATTCAGCTGGCAGGTCGATGCGAAAAGGGGGTATGCTTCAATTGGTCCCAGTACTTGTGTAACGAATTTCTGGCGAATGTACGCGAAGCCCAGGATCAGGGAGGAGCATTTTGCTACTCCTGGCTGCTGCTTCTCATCGTGTTGGTAGCATGGGAAGCCACTAAAGACTATGTCTTCCCTGAGCTTACCCCAGATATGTGCAAGGGGGCGTGATACACACAACGTATTGAAGACAATCAAGACTTCTAGGTCCTATTCCAGAGCAGGCTCGCAGTAGCCATCAATTCCCGACCACGCTTGTCGCCAAAAGTTTATGATAAGTACAGAAGCATCTCAAAATTTCAAGTAACCATGCATAATGTACAGATCAGAGGCCGCAAGGATCCAACGTGGGTCTCACTCCCATACATGGTTGCTGATGAGGACATTGAATACCTAATTGCGACTTGGCCTCTGCACTGGAAGCTTGGCTTCAAATCAGGTGCGAAGGACACTGCAGGTACGAGCACCACAAAGGTCACCCCGCTTGACACCACCAAAGAGACCAGAGGATAGGGTAAGGCAACTGGACTAGGAATCGCGGAAGGATTCGCAGCAGGATCTGGGCGCAGAGGGTCTAGATGCAGGAGGTGATGACTCCCCTCGAGTTACGAAATGGACTGGTGACCTTTTTAAAGGACCACAGAAGAAGAAATGAGCACAATTGCTAGAACGGGACATAGGGGTTACTTTGACAGAGGAGGACCTGGAGAAGATCACTGATGCAGTCACCCTTGCTGTGGAAGATAAATGGTTGGATCTGGAAGAGAAACAGAAGGCCACGATCGCTACACTCCAGTCTGAGCTCTGAGCTTTGCAGCTTAAGACTGACACCCTACAAACGAGTATGATTAAGAAAAGACAGGCCCCAGCAAGAAGCAGCGTAGTGATCAGTACAATGAAAATCTGCCTCTACCCTCTGCCAGGCGCAACCCTCATGCTGAGTCCACCTGACTTAGGAGCGCAAGTCTAGGCTTGTACAGAGGTACAATTGGATCTAGCCCGACTGCCAAATCAATTATTAAAGGTCCTCCACGCATCCATGTTTGAATAGATCCAGCATATAGACCGTCAAGTGCACTAGTAGCTCAGTACAATTGAGTAGAAAATTGAAGAAAAAATGGTGAAGTATCTTAGGCACAGGCTGCATGTATCCTCACCAACACGCAGCAGACAGAGTTGGAGCACCTCATTAGTAGGCTCTGCGCAGATGTCACCTAAGATATCCCGGCTTCTGCCACCTCTGAGGATAATATTGAAGGGTTGGTTGCAGCACTAAAGGCCTTAAGGATTGAGATCCAAGCAGTCAAGACGGAGATGGAACAACAGATTGCGGCCTTGTAGGCAAAGTTATAGCTAGAAATGCCACTAGAGGTATGAGCCCAGTGAGCTGTGTTGGTTACATAGGCCACAAATGTAATTACAGGTTAGATTGATCAGGGTGAAAAACTATTGGAAACTTCTATGCAGCAATGGTACAAGGTGCAGCGCGACCCTCTCCTGCGCAAAATCAACCAAGCATTGTGTGATAAAGAAGAATATTTTGAACAAATGGAGGTTACACTGACCACTCTGGTCCCCGCTTAGCGATTGGCACGACTGTACACCATCCACGCAATTAGGGACGACATCGAAGCCCTTTAGAAATAGAAGAAGACTTTGAGTGATCACCTCAAGCCATGGGATGATGAGGCACTTAATCTGTCTCAGGATGTCGACATAGCAGTCAAGAAACTGAACCAGACATTGGAGAGTGTCACTACTGCTACGGAAGGCCCAACTTCAAATAATTTGGTGGAGATAGCACAGAATGCTGCTACGCAAAGTGAAGGTGTATTGCCCCCGCTGGTTGAGGCAATCAAGCAGTTGCAGGCGAAGATGGAGAATCCACGGCCACAGTGACTCGGGACGAGTCACAAGATTGTGTTGAGGGCCTGTTGGAATGGGGCTCCCTAAGCTACGAATTTTGTATATTTTTATATTAATTAGTCTAACACAAGAGCTTTGGGGTGGGTCAAAGCCTCGAACACATTGTAATGGGTCAAAGGGTAGACCTAGAGTCCATAAAACATGGTTTGCGGACCATAAGATAGTGTAGGATATATCGATATAAATAGATGAATAGTATGAGTCTAGAAGTAGGCATGAATTAAGAATGATTCTATGTGTGAACTATTAGATCTGTTTTGGATTTTTTTGGGTAAGGAATCCTGCTGGCTGTGTGTGCAGAGATCCTTAGTCCTACTGTGTTCACGGGCTAGTTTTGGTTGTAAGTGGATCTGAATGTTAATGAATGCGGAGTATTGTTAAAGTATCTATGTGTTATTTGGATCAGTGATGTTTACTGCTGAAGCATATCTGTGATGGTTATTTAGCTGCGAATGTATCTGTGTGTTGCATAAGTATATCTGTGATGGTACCTATTTAAGCTGCGAATAATTCTGTGCTATCTGTTTATAATATATCTGTAGCTGCGTGTATGTGATGGTAATTGTTGATACACACATGGATGCAAAGATATTGATTAGATCTGTGAATGGTAATAACTATGTTCTGGTTAATAACTAACTATACTAATAAAAGCTTGCGAATAGACTTACTTTGTGCAAAATCCGATAATCTGTGAACACAGATCTGGCTCGACTTACCTACTCTCTCTTAGGGTGCAGAAACCTAGTTCCAACACCCTCCCATACTGCTTCGGGTGAGACCTTGGCCTGCACAAGTAGGTCATTGCCAAAAGGGCTAGTAGTATAGGGGTTTGTTGGAAAATCTTAACCTCCAAACCTGGGTCAGGACCCCTCAAGCCAACACGAAGTGTAACTATTCTACCATGGAGTGGGAGGGGATGGAAATGGTATATTCCCTACAAACATACAAGAACTATTTACTCGGAGAGCACTTCAATATTTTCACAGATCATTCGGCCTTAAAATACCTAATTAACAAGCCTGTGTTGGGGAGGAAAATTTTTCGATGGTTGTTACTTTTTCAGGAGTATGATTTTGACATTATTGTGAAGCCAAGAAGGTTGAACGTCAGGCTAGATCATTTCTCCATAATCGAGAATGGGGACGATCCAACTAACTTGGATGATGGATTTCCTGACGCGTAGTTGTTTGCTATCAAGGTGATTGATGAGAAATTTGCTGATATTGTCCACTTCTTGACCACAAGTAAAGCCCCTGATGATTATTTGGAGCCACAAAAGAAGGATTTGGTCACCCATGCATCTGAATTCACTATCATTGCAGGACAACTCTACAAGCTGGGGGTGGACGAGTTACTGCGAAGGTATGTACTTAAACATGAAAGACAGGAAATCCTAGCCGAAGCCCACAGAGGAGTTGCTGGGGGACATTAAACGAGTAAAGCTACCACGTAGAAGATATTATGGGCTAGGATATAGTGGCCCATGCTACACATGGATGCTCGTACTTATTGTCGGGCCTGCGATGCATGCCAACGAACCGGGAATCCCTCACGCCAGGATGATATGCCCCTACAACAAGAGATGGCCCTATAGGCATTTGAAAAATGGGCCATGGACTTTGTACGCCCCATTAACCCCCTAGGTAAGAAGAAAGGTGCTCAGTATATCATTATAGTCACCAATTATGTTACTAGGTGGGCAGAAGCTAAAGCTATTAAGGATTGCACTACGGACACAGAAACACACTCTATCTTTTAAAATATCTTGACTAGGTTTGGGTGGCCAAGGATCCTGATGAGTGAAAGAGGGACACATTTCATTAACGAAACAATTAAGGCTCTGATTGAGGAATACTAGATCCACCATACCAAAAGCACCCCATATCATCCACAGGCGAATGGAACCGTAGAAGCATTCAATAAAATTTTGGAACATGCATTCACCAAGGTCAGTAACGTACAACAAAGCATTTGGGACATTCGCATCCCCTCTGTGCTCTGGGCCTATATAACTATGTGTAAGAAGCTCACGGGAAAAACACCCTTTCGCATGGTCTATGGCAAGGAAGCTATTATGCCTATGGAATACATCGTGCCCAGTTTGCGCATCTCAGCCTTCACAAATATGGTGGACCCAGACATACTGGAGGAACACCTAGCACAGTTGGTAGCATTGGAAGAAGATCGGTTCGTAGCCCAATTCCACCAACAGGTTCAGAAGGCACGGGAGAAGTGTGGCATGATCGACATATTTGACAGAAGGTCTTTTCGAAGGAAGAATTGGTCCTACTGTATGATAGCTAGTTTGCGAAACACCCAGGGAATTTTGGACAGCATTGGTTAGGTCCATATGTGGTAAAGGGAATTACCAACGACTGAGCGGTCAGATTGGCTACATTACGCGGCGATTCTCTACTAGGATATGTTAATGGGAGTTGATTGAAGCCCTATCGGGACTCCTTGATGCCGATCAAATGACTATATGGCCGAAGTTGTTGTATAATGGACACTACGCACAGGGATGGATGCGCAAGGATGATGCACATGATTATAAGTATAGGTGGGTATGATATCGACGTAGGTGTTATGTGTAGTGGAAAAAAATAGCTGTTGGGATGGAGTGGGAGCATGGAAAACCGAACTTCTTGTTTGATGAAGTCGGTAACTGGCAATTAATGTGATGATTTATGAGGAATTTTTACCATTTCCATAATGATGAAGGGCAATTAAGGATCCATGAGCCAACTTTTTCTCATGACGGCTATAATATGGGGAATGTTTGTTTTACGGATTCAATTACTGGTTTAGATTGTCGCACATTGGCCGCTCTGAGATATGTCATCTTATCTATCTACTTGTCGTCTGCATGACTGAGTAGGCTAGACCGTCCAGTAGTAACAATGTTGAATTCATTTTCTAAGCAAGGATGAATGCTACCAACCCAAATGTGCCTCTGCCTAAAACTAATGTTCGAGGACATAAGATCCGATGAAGTTCGAGAAGTAACCCCTACAGGAAAGGAAATCGTCTCGACTCCTGCAATGAAGAAAGGAAAATAAAATGTAAAGTAGGAAAAATGGGTGGGTGGGAAGCCTAATACCCCCCCGGAAAGTGCCTAGAAGTGATCGCTTGCCGCACCCCCAAACATAATGGTGCTCACAGTAGAAGGCTTCCAGGCGACTCCGCTGACCTGGTTACCACCTTATGTTTGGCTGCGAATAACATCAGGACGTATTCCCAAAGTGGATTTCATCCACTCCTATCTTTAGTTGACTATGGTGCTAGAAGATGTGCCCCAGCTGGGAGATATCTTCGGCCACCTCCCCCACATAAAGTTTAATGACCATGACCTAGGGAACTTGGATGCTTTCCCTTAGTTAGCTCCACACCTGTATCTGGAACAAGTTCACCTCCCCCACATAAAGTTTAATGACCATGACCTAGGGAACTTGGATGCTTTCCCTTAGTTAGCTCCACACCTGTATCTGGAACAAGTTGTTGAATATGGTGTGCTCAAGGTAGAGCCAATGGTTTGGGTCAAGGGATTAGCTGGCACAGGATTCTTGAACTTGTTGTGCCTCCCCACTTCGGTCACTACAACATAACTAAGCTAGTTGTTCGCCAACTGCTGGCACTTTTTCACGATGGATTCTTGTGGCTCCAAGGTCACATACCAATTGATGCTGCTCTCATTCACCACATTACTAGCCTCCCTATGCATGGACCCAATCCTAGGGAAGGCACATGCAATAAATTCAAGCACCATACTGTTGGAGCTGTCCGGGAAAAGTACCATGTTAACCGCAAAAAATGGGGCTTCCATATTGATACAATCAATGACCTAGGGACAAGCATGGGCATTCTACTTCTTGCCTACAAGTTGATGTGGAAATACTAGGCATCGGCTGCCCCTGCTCATGTAATTAAAATCATCGGCCATTACGAAAAGGGAGTCTGCTATAATTTGTCCCAGTACCTCGTCGAAAAATTTCTTGACAATGTTCGCGGGGCTCAGGAGTAGGGAAAATATTTCTACTACTCATGGCTAATCTTGCTAATCATCTTGGTTGCCTAGGAGGCCCAAGAAGAAGTGATCCCCCCACCCCCCCCCCCACCCCTTGAGCCTGGCATGTGCAAGGGGTCGCAATTTGCCAACCTGTGGGAATCAAAGGACCCCAAGTGGGTTGAGGAAAACAAGTCCTTATGGGTACTCTCCAGTGGGGCTATCTTTGTGGCCATTGATTCCCAACTGCGCTTATCTCCTACAGTCTATGGAAATTACAAGCATATAGTAGCATTTCAAGTAACCATGCACAATGTAAAAATTTGGGCCCGTAAAGATCGCAGTTGGCATAATCTCCCCTATATTACTACCGAGGCTGAAATTGAACAGGTAATTGTCAGTTGGCTACCAGAATGGAAGATCGCAACCCTACCACCCGACCTAGATGCAATAGGCACATCTTGCCACAACGTAGTGTCAAAGCCTACCGTTTCGCTCAGCCCAACAACAAAGTCAGTAATTCTGGCCTCCATGCAGAAGGTGACTCCCAGAAGCACTACTGCGCAACAAGAACCAGACTCCCCGCTGGATAAAAACATAAACGATTTTGATGACGCAGGTATGCCACTCTTGCATAATCTCAAGTATCCCTGTGGGTTATCTCAGGGGCATAGAAATAAGCGTAAGGCTAGTAAGACCGGCACCAACGCAAAGGTTACCTTGATGGAGGATGACCTTGACTAGATTGCCGATGTTGTCACCACTACATTTGCTGATCGATGGATTACTTGGGAAGAACAGCACAAGGCCGCTGTAGAAGTCTTACAAGCAGAGTTGTAGGCCCTCCAGCTCAAAGCGGACACTCTTCAAGTGAGTGTAGATCAAGCGAGCGTGGATCAAGCGAGGAAGACTCATGTGGGCCAGCCGGTCCCTGTTACAGCCTTGGAAACCATCGCAAAAATTCAAATATACCCTCTCCCCAATACTGATTTTATCATGGAATTCGCTGAATTATGCACCCAAGTCTAGGCGTGCTCCTCCGTCGACCTTGATGTTGGTCAATTGGCCGGTGCACAGCTGCATGAATTATTGACCTCCATCACCAGCAAGATCCAACATCGAGAACTCTGCATGCAACGACACCTTAGTAAGGCCAAGCAAACCATTATGAATCAAGCTGCTGAAGACACCTAAATTCAGGCCGCACACATCGCCACCATCGTGAAACAAGCTGCCTTAGAAAAAATGATCAACTGGCTCTGCGAGGACATGATAGAATTCATTCCTGCCTCTACTAAGTCAGAAGGCCAGGTCAAAGGATTGGTCACTGCTCTAAATGTGTCCCAGACTGAGGTACAGGTTGTCAAGGCTGAGTTTGAACTTCAAATCGCATCATTTCAGTCCAAGCTCCATCTTGAGAACCCTCGAGAAGTACATGCCCAACGAGATGCATTGGTTATAGAAGCCATGACCACTATCATGATGCAGATTAGTCAGGGCATCACTCTGCTTGAAAATGCTATGTAATTATGGTCCAAGGTACAACACGACCCTCTCCTTCGATAAATTGATCAGTAGGTTACTCAGAAGGAACAAGACTTTGAGCAGCTAGAAGCTACGATGACCACCCTTGTTCCAGCACAACATTAGCCCGTATTCAAACTAGCTACATGCTTCATAGTGAAATTGTGGGGCTCCGATGCGAGAAACAGGTACTCAAAAACCATCTGACCCCCTAGTCGGACGAAGCCCTCAAGCTTTCGCACGACTTAGACGGGGCGGTGCGAAAGTTGAACCAGAATCTAGACAATGTCATTGTTGCCATGGAAGGACCAACCTCGCAAAAACTGGAAGACATCGTGTAGACTGCTGCTGTGCAGAGCCTTCACGTTTTTCCCCTGCTTACTACCATGATGGAACAACTAAAGGATAGGATGAAGACCCCACTGGCACTGTGACTCAGGAAGAGTCACAAGATTGCATTGGGGGACTGTTGGAACAGGGTTTCCTAGCCTCAATTTTGTCCGATTTTGTAACATTTTATAATATTTAGTCTAACACAGGGGGTTTGGGGTGGGTTAAAAACCCCAATGAATTGTAATGGGTCAAATTGTAGATAAAGGGTCTGTGTTGGCTTGAGGGGTCCTGACCTAGGTTTGGAGGTTAAGGTTTTCCAACAAATGTAATATTCCCAATTAGTCCTAAGCTAATTGGAATATTCAATTTTGTTTTATTTCCTTTTTTAAAGAATAAAAGTGTAAAGGAGGTCCATAATACTCCTAAATCATGAATAAATCAATGCCAAATGTAAAAAGGTTGAATCTTGGCTGCTAAATCAAGCACCCTTAGGTGTGAAAAGGGGTTGGACATTTTGATTAGGTCAACCTTGACCAAATCTACAACACTGTCATCGAGGAGTGGCCATCAATGAGGCACAACGCAGTTTTAGATGTAGATGCTTTGTGTGAAAGGAGTGATCTCATTGGAAGTGGTTTAGGGTTTGCAAGCTCTTAACTTATAAAAGGAAGAGGATGGCAGCAAGAGATGGTTGTTGATGAGATTATATTTCTGAATATATTTTCTGTTTAGACATATATCATTCTCTTGTTCTTTAGCTGAGAATAATGTTGTTTAGCATTAGGTGTTCTTGGTCGGGAATTCCACCTCTTCCCATTGAGTAGCTCTTGGGAGAGTTTTCATTGTATTTTCCACTATCTGGCTGAAGGCCAAGCTTCTTCTTTCAACTACAATGCAGATCTTGTTGAGGGTTTGGTTGTCTTTGCAAGCTGCATCAAGTGGAGGCTAGATCTCTTCAGATCTAGGCCATTTCTGTGCTCCTTTTCAGTGGAGGAGGATTCTATTCCATTGAGAGTAGAGTATTGGATGTATTGAGCTTCAATTTTTGATCTTGGCATGTGTCCAACCACATTCTAAGCCCTACAGTGCATTTTTACCTCCAGATCTGCGTTATTTTTGTAGGTGTTGTTGCAGGGTCTTTTGGCATACCATCTGTTGGGCCATGAATATGACCACTTTTTAACACTTATTTTCATCCATTTATACTCTTCTTTATCATGTAATTTATCATAATTTTTCATATAAATCCATTTCATAATCATTTATGCTCTTATGGATAAATATTATTTCTTCTCCTTTATTTTTAATAAATTGGTGATTATTATGCATAATTTTATCAATGATGGTTTATTAATATATATTGTAACAACACTCACCATTTTAGCCTCCAAGATATTTGCTAGATTGCAGATTTGATCTCCAGCACATCATTCAATACTCCAACTTAGAAATTCACTGGAATAAGAAGTGACAGTTTTGGGGTTGATATTCTGGGCAAATGGAGAAGAATCTGGAAAATCTGGAACATGGGTTTTGTCCAGAATGGACCGAATTAACTTTAGGAAAGAACGATTTGCCCAAATTCAGCATGTATTGAAAGAAATGGAAGGTTCGTTGAGCATGATTTTCTCATATTTATTGTTGCGGCCGTCCTCCAAATTATCTCAGCTGCAAATCCAAATTCGACTTGCTCTTGTTGAAATATTGATGGAAATATATTTTCTTATTGATCAATTGGTTAGCGACAATCCAATATTGTTATGAGGGATCATATTTACTATTTAATTTCTCCTCTTTCTGATTATAAAAGGAGAGCATGTATTATGTATTGAAACAATGATTTGATGATTAAAATCTCTTTTTGTAACTCTGTAATTTCTTAACTCTCGTGATCAAAGAGTGACTGTTGTAAACATTTTTTATGCTTGATTAATAAAAGAGTTCATTTCCGTTTAATTTCTTAGCTCTGGGATAAATCCCAGCGGTGTTTCACCAGTGGTTGAGGGCCCGGCCCTGGTGGATCGATTCGTTGTTTGTATCTCTATCTTTTCATTATTATTGTGTGACATTTTCCAATTGTTTTCATTACGGTTTTCAAGAAAGTGGTTTATTGTTCATTGCTTATTTAATATTGGTGTATTACATTGGTGAATTGCATTTCCGTCCCTTTCTAATTTAACAATAATCTTAATTACTTGTCTTGTTATGCTTTAACAGAGCTATGTTGTTCAAAATTTGATTCACTTTCTATTCTGTTTGATCGTTGTCCATTACAGATTGTTGTTCAATAGAATTTTCCATGCGATCCCATTAATTAGAGTTTGCTGTTCAGATTTATTAAATAGGATTTGCTATTCAATTCCTTTAATTATAGTTTGTTGTCCATTTAAATTGTTGTTCATTTATGATTAATTAGTTTACAGATTGCAAGAGTTTTCTTTTAAAGAGTTTTCCTAGTTTACTTTCAATAGCAGCTTTAGTTCAATTTCTATTTCCTTTTAATTGCTTTAAAGCATGAATGTCAACTATAAAGAACATTGGTTATTGCTTCCTTGTTCCCAGATTGATTGTCTTGTTCCAGTTTTATTTCAATCGCATCAATTTCTAGAGGAATGAGTTATTGCTACTGTATCCTCGATTGATGTTTGCTGAGTGAATAGTTGGATTTCAGAGCATTTGAGTCTATGTTGTTGTAGTTATATTTCTTTTTCAAGCATCCATTTACTTTTGTATTTGAAACACTGTACTACATCTTGCAAGGCATTAATATTGGATAAATTACCGCCTCAGACTGAGTACACTCTTGAAATAAAAAGTTGTTCCTGCATTGATAATTAATGTAGGATAAATAGGCATTAAAAAGACACCTTTTATACCTCAACACCATCTGGAGATTTGGTTTTCAAGTGTTGGGGATCTGCCCTTCACTTTGGAGATCCATTGGAGGGGATCATTCTCTTTCTTATATCAGATCAGATCCATTTCCAGATCTAAATATTTTTTTAGATCTACAGACTTAGATCTTATTTCTACTCATTGTACATGGTGTATTTCTGAAAACCCCAAGGGGATTTTGAAGAAGAGCCCATATAGTGTATGGATCTATTATAGATATGAATTTTCATGCACTTATTTTCTCTAGATCTAATGTGTAATCTACAACATGTTATAGTAAATAAAATAAATATGTAAAGCGATTTCCAGTCTATATACATGGTTGCAACACCTCTTTTTGAGGATTTTCTCTCATTGGTGACTTGTATTTCCAATTATGCATCTTATGGGCCATCTTATACATCTATTTTTCTGCTGTAAATACATTTGAAAGGTCTCCATATTGGCCTCCTGCTTTGTCTTATATGATTTTCTTTATTTTCTTTCATAGTTGCATTCCCCATTTGGGATATTACAGTGGTATCAGAGCATCATCTTGGCACAACCTGTGCTCTCTAAGAAGCCAATATGTCTTCTGAAGAAGAACCTCTTACTGACAGAGAGAAGAGGTGTCTAAAGCGAAGACAAAATAAGAAATTTGATTACACAAATGACAATGAAGACAAGTGTAAAGCCCCTATATCTGGAAGTGAATAAGAAGAAAATGATTTTCCTAAGATCCTTCTTAGAGCCATGCAAGATCTTGCTAGAGAAATCAAAGAGATGAGAATGGATAGAATCAAAGAATCCCCTAAATGATTCCATCTTGGAGAAGGCTCTGGCATATCTCATCATTGGAATGGTCAACCAGTGCGTCAGCCCCAAGTTTCCCAATGCTCTACCATCCTACCTTTTTGGCTGTGGGAATTGAAGGGTTTCAAGAACATGAATCCCTTGAAGACTATTTTGAAGAATATGAGTCTCAAAATTAGGGATTCAAAGATAACTTGAGTTTTCAGGAGTTTTTTCACATCAAGGACAATAGAATACCAAGGCATCATCATAGAGGTGGTGGATTAATTCAGAATCAAGATCAACACCACACTATGGGCAGATTATTTTTACCCAACTTTGATGGGTCATATAAGTGTTCTGCCAAATCTTGGGTAGAGAAACTTGACATATACTTTCAATTGAACAAGGTTCCATAGATGGAGGCTATCACGATTGTAGCGTTGCACCTTGAAGGTGAAGCACATAACTAGTGGTTCCATGGCTTGTCTACATTGGGTCATGCCATTGTGACTGCTTATTCAGAGTTCACTAGAAGGCTGGTGGAAAGATTTGATAGAAGAGATCCAGAGGCACCATTCATGAGCCTTGCAAAGTTGAAACAATCAGGTAATATAGAAACTTACATTTCTGAATTTTTAAGATTACCTGTTATGGTTCCTGATTTTTGTACAGCAAGAAGGGTGTACATGTTCATTGATGGTTTAAATTAACCTCATCATGGTTTGGTTAAACATACCAAACCCACTACCCTACATGATGCTATTGAAAGGGCTAGAGAACTTCAAGATGCCTTGCCAAAAGAAAAAGCAACTTTTTCAGCATAAGCCCTCTTTTCCTTCAAAGGGAAAGGAAGAAAAAGATACTCCTTCCAAGGAGAGCTCATACAAGAATCCTCTTGATGATGAATTCCAGAGAGATCTAAGAAGAAGGAAGATTTGCTTCACTTTCCAAGAATCATGGGCACTTGGACATAAATGTGCTGCTGGAAAAGCACATTACATAGAGGTCTTTTCAGATGATGAGGAGGAAGAAGAATATGAGCCAAGAAGAGGTCACAATGTTGACACTGCAAGAGGAGAGCCAACACCATCAGGAGATGGGAATGGAGAACTTTCTC